>LR546446.1:0-28837 GCA_900536305.3 Caenorhabditis sp. 40 LS-2015
AGCTCAAAAAAATCGCTGAAAATCGCCAAAAAAATTTATGGAGAGTCGCCGCGGAAGAGTTTTCCGACGGAGTTCGGCCACGGCCACTTGTGCCTAGGTTGGCAAAAAACGGTCTCTTTGAGGCGTTTTTCGGGTACTTAGAGGGAGTTTTGAGCAGTTTCATTGTGATATTCGGAATCAGCACATTTGAATACACATTTTAAAGCAAAAAAAATTTTGCTCGGAATCCTCCTTTAATGGTTGCATTTTAACCATCACAAATCTCATCTCAATATTTTGCTGCCCAGACAAGCTTCTTTTCCACGTCATAGTCCTCCCTCTGTAAACTCCAAAGTGATCGTTTTGAGGATTTGAAAACCAGTTCAAGAGTTCAAATGTTCAGCAACAAACCGATCGCTTTCGAAAGCGAAAAAGCCACGAAACATACATAAACATGAGAATAAAACCCGGAACAAAATGGAACAATAAAACGTTTGACACCGATGTAGGGNGGTATTTCAGCATTGTACTATTTCGCACTCAAGAATAGACTTACCCTATGGACTTAAACAGGAATGATATCCATTCCTCTTTGATGTCCTCAGCGACACACATCAAGTGGCACAGAGATGGTTCAGCGATCGGTGGACACTTGACTAGCATTTCGATTTTCATCCGACGTCATTTTAACGTTTCTCATCTTTTTCTTTGTTGTTTTCCAGAAGCATCCTGAATCTCTCGCCCAACCGTTGATCTTTCTTCACAATTTTAGGCGAAGGCTTAGAAAATCCGTAACTTTGATTCTCTAAAATGGTCATAACTCGATTTANTCAATCCGCTGAGCGTCCCGAAAAAATGATCTTCTACAAGCCTGTCGTGATCAAACCCACCGAATCTTCTGGGTAAGTTTACAGAAAACCAATTGAGCTAATTGAACGTTTTTTTTCAAGCATAAAAACAGCTGGAAGCGAGCATAAGGACCGAGGAGACAACGGCGACGCAATGGTCCTCCCGGAAGACCTCATTATCTGATTGAAGGTGGAGTGGCCGTCGGTCTTCTTTTCAATTCGTCCGTCTAAACATATAAATATTCGAATTTAACCAGTTCAATAAATTTTTCGAGCATTCATTCTTTGTTTCCATGTTTCTTGGCGCTGAACTCCGATAATGTTTCTATGAAAACAATGGAGAACACATCGACGTTCANTTATCGAACCGTTAACTTCAAAACTCTCCATTTTCAGCTCACGACTCAGCTTCTGATATCTCCAGCGAATTCAGTAAGTTCAACTCCCAAAGTCGGACGCCTTGGAACCGGTTGTGTTTGTTGAATGAGCATACAATGGCTTCATTAAAACCGTCACAAATCTCCTCTCAATATTTTGTGGCCCATACAAGCTTCATTTCCACGTCACAGTCCTGCTGTATGTAAACTCCGAAGTGATCGTTTTGAGGATTCGAAAAACAGTTCAAGAGTTTAAGTGTTCAGCCGTTCAAATTTGTTCTCTCTGTGCTTACAGCGATCGTTAAACGCGGGATGTTGCAGCTGAAAATTTTTACCCTATCGTAAGTTTTTCAAAACGGAAAATAACGCATTCTCACATTCAGGCTCCATGGACATCAAGATCACTGCTTTGTCGATCAAAAACCTGGTGGACGCCTAAAGCGTAATCTAAAACAGAATCGTGAGTTAACAATCTAGAAAGTTGAAGTTTGCGGTAGAAGTTTTGCAGACTCACAACAAAACTCTTCGTGTTACAACCGTCTATCCCTTCTCATGGTCTGATTATCGGAGATCTCTCATCCCTCATTGTATATGTGCATTCCAAAATCCGATTGCAGTACTGGAGCATAAGCCCTACGGTCCATGAAACACTTGAGTGACCATACGGATTGGGAAACCGCGAAAGACTTCGCAAACACAATCACATGATGGACACTCGAGTGAAGATAGGACGAGCTCATGCTCAACAGTTACTAGAAGAGTGGTCTTTCAGCAT
This sequence comes from Caenorhabditis sp. 40 LS-2015, assembly GCA_900536305.3. Taxonomy (NCBI): domain Eukaryota; kingdom Metazoa; phylum Nematoda; class Chromadorea; order Rhabditida; family Rhabditidae; genus Caenorhabditis; species Caenorhabditis tribulationis. The sequence goes on from LR546446.1 coordinate 1,980, forward strand.
GCCAATAGACTTACTCTATGGACTTACACCGGAATTATTTTCATTCCTCGCCTTTTTTTCATGTCATCTCTACAGTTCAGCGAGAGACATCAAGTGCCAAAGAAATGGTTCAGCGATCGGTGGACATTTGACAAGCATTTCGATTTTACTCTGATGACATCCTTCGCGAACTCTTTGACGTCCTTTGCGGCTTCACTCTCCGTTCACTGTTCTTCTTTGAGATGGTCATGTTCTGCGTCGCACGTCGGTTGTTTTGAGAAAAGTAGTTGGCGGCTGACTCGTGTTGTTTGATTTCCGCGAAGGTGTTCTGAAGAATAGAAAATCATCTTCTTATTATCTGTCTTTCCAAACAGACCAGCACACATGTCCACGACGTCTTCAATCTTCAATCTGTCTATTTTGCTCCAATTCATCATAGTTCTCTTTGATTCTGAGATTTTTCACTGCATTCTCCCCTTTTCCAGCCACATTTTGAAAATTGAGCGTTTGCCGCGGTTTGCGTGCATGCAAAACTTCGGCCACGGCCTTGGATGCAAGCGCGCTTCAACGGGACCGAAAAAAAATCAAGATTTTCAGAAGTACAGATATTCGTAAATTCGCGCTTTTGGTCGAAACAAAAAGCATCGAATCGTCTAGAATTTTGTCGATGCTCAGGTGTCCAATGGCACGACACGGATGGCGATTGTGGAGGATCTTTCACCGACTTTCGATTCGCCGGAGCAATGGATTCGTTTTGAGAACTGAAAATAAAGAATTGTAAAGTTAATCTGTTCGTTCTGCTTTCAAATGGAGGTAATTGGCGATAACTTTTTCTCTAGGTCCAATCTAATCAATAAACTCACTTATTCAACAAAATACCTTGGAAATGTTCTGATCCATTTGCTCTTTTCCATCGAGGGATTCTTCCAGACACGTTTTTTTTCTTCCCAGCGGCTGGAGCGCGGACGGAACATCCGAGGACCGTGAACAGTCACCGATCTGAGCAGGAGACGGGATACTAACCATTCGCCTGATCTGGGCCACTCCGAGCTGAAAACGAAAGAGATTAAGATCGATTAATGCAACTTTGCAGTGAAAAATGGATGATTTATTCTTGATCCAAATCTTGGTGAAGTAAGACAAAAACGAACATTTTGTTGTTGTTTCTGCCACTGTCTTCATGTCACCCTTTCCAAATTTCCACTTGACGGCACGTCTCTGATTCTAATACGTCAACGGCGCTCCATCTATTTTTCAGAAGACCTCTTGACAGACAATTCTCGGAATACTGCTTGGCCATTTTTTTTCTGTTCTGAAGCTCTTCGTTCATATCGTACTCGGCTTCCGACGACAACGAAGATCATACTCTCCCCGGCTGCCACATTGGCTCCTTGAAGTTGTTCACCGAACTTTCCGCATTCTCCACGATTCTTCTAGCAGGAATCGTGAAATCTAGTCTTGCCTCAATTGCGTCTCTGGTGTGTGCCTACGCTAGTGTCCACGCCGTCTTTGGTGATAGAATTTCCTCTAATGTCGTTTCTGCTCAATCCATCCATATGGTAATTTGAACGAGCTCGTCAAAAACCTGCAACGATATTACCAATTTTGGACCTGTTCCACCGACACCTGCATTCGAACGCGTTCATCTCACGGAATATCAGTGAATCTTCCCGAAGACTGCTTCAAGCAATGCTTCTTGCGAGAGACTTTCTGAAAAGTTGTCATTGTACTTCACTACTTCTCATGCTTCTCTCAGCTATCCAGAAGACAAAAAAGGTAACATACTTGGAAATATGGTTGATCATGATGCATATTGCCGAGTTTCGCTGTCGGAATCGCCATCCTTTGCAGCGAGAATCAATAAAACATAGCCACCGAAGCATCTATGTGTCTCAGTTGCTCCTCGTGATTCTCGCTCTTCTAGTAGTCAGACTATATGAACGCCTTCACACTCGACCAGATCGTTTGCGAATTCTTCACAGACTTCAGTTTGACGACAGTTTGGCGTCAAACCTTTGACAGTGTCTTCATCATTTTGTTCCACTCACTTCATCATCTTGCTCGTCTTCGATACTCTGAAAGTGAGCTGTTTGAAATATTTCAGAACCTTCCTACTTGTCATCACTTACGATAACTTTTGATTTCGCAACCAACTTCGCCATCGATTTCGTTATTTCTAGCCACCTTCTTGCCACTTTGAACTCCTCCAAATTGAAGTATTCTTTAGGAGAACGTGGTCAACGGTGTTACATAGTGAGAATTGATCGCAAGAACCGATTCGCTCCTTTCAACTATGCATTTCTGGCCATTTGAGCAATGAACATTGAAGTTTTGGCAATGGGTTTCTGTAAAAAGGGATCAGTCTATGTTACGCTTCTACACACTCCTATATGTACATATTTTGAATCTTTGCTGTTCCAATCATACCTCTTAATCTGTCATTAGCTCATTGCTACTCCGTTCGTGTCGTTGAAATGATGTAGTCGCATTGGACATCAATGCTAATCCATGCGATTCCGCGTTCTTCAAATCCAGTTAAACAGGATAACCATTCGAGCAAATATTACGTTGGAAAGAAAGTTTCTGGCCATAATTTCGATTTTCTCGCAAACGCCAGAGAATGAGATGAGAAACAAATCGTATACATTTTCAATTACAGAAAACATCTGGTGCATTGACTATATGTTTCATTCCTTTAGACTCCCTCTTTACGATGAGAGTCGTGCCAAACTTTGTCTTTCACCGGGAACACCTTAGACAGTGTTTTTTATTTTCGTTCCTATCTGCCCCCAAGACCATCGAGGTTGAACAATGTAGATAATAAATTGGAAGAATGTTTCGCTCTTCAGTAAGAACACTATCATTTGGTATCATGTTTTAAAAAAGTATGACTTTTCAATGACTGAAGTGGGAGCCTCTGAATGGCAGTTCGACTCGACTTACGCCTGTTGAGGAAACAGACAGAGACGAATCCCGTCCAATCTACCTGTGACTTATAGATTGTTTCAAGTACTACCCAGCCCTAGATAGTAATAATATTACAAGTCACTCACAGTGTTCAAAAAATTGAAAACTAATTCCTCATATAATGTCACACTTTCCCTTTGAACCCTGAGTGGCCATGCAAGTGTAACTCCCCACTCCCCACCTATTTTTCGAATCGGTTAAGGATCTCGTAGCGTTAGATTAGAAGTAGGTCTTATATGAAAACCACCAAAAAAGAGCCATATGAATAAGTGCTGATTAGCAGTTAGGAAACGTGCCCAAACATGGGTTACACTACGCTCTCGGTGTGGTGATCAGTACAGGGAAAGCATCTCTAGGATCAACCTTTTGTAGGTAACATAATCAACACTGACTACTACTCTACTCATTTACAAAAAATCAAGTCTGTACGTCAACCCGCACTTCAATACGCACAGAATCCCTCTATCTTACCGAAAGTGCTAAACTGTAAGGTAGTCAAACAAGCTGGTATTTTCTCGCAGAATGGGAATGGAGAATTTTTAATCAACCAAAATATAGTTCTTGTACTGCTCTTCTGGATTATCACCACTTCAGCGGCATAAGTCAATTTCTTGAACGACGAGACTACAAAACTCACGCTGAAGTCAAAAAATGGGTGAATACATACTCTGACTCGTAACAGCAAGAGTTTTAGAAGGTGGGGGATCAAACACCTGCTTACTAAATAAAGGACAATAGAGAAATAGTCTGTACATCATGTGGGAATATCAACTTCTTTTTAGTTAGAAAAAATTAACTTTCAAAAATGGCCAGAAACTTTCTTTCCAACGTAATAGCATGCATTGTCCTACTCCTCTCTGAACAAACTTGGTCATCATTCCCATTCTGTTCTTGCCGTTTATTCCTCTGTTTCCAAGTTGTCGATGCCTCAGCTTCAGATTTTGTAACTGGAGCTAGCTGAACTCATTCTTCTTGTTGCTTTTTGATATTTCAACCTTTCTCCAGTACCAATTTCTTCACATCCTGACTTTCGCGTCTTCATCTCTCGTCTCTTCATCAAATCGCAAACAACATACATATCCTCAAGAACATTTCCAGTCGCTGCCAACTGCTTCGGTTTGATCTTGACTTTGCCTTGGCTCTGCTTCGTCCTCGTCTCAGTTCCAGTTCCAAAGCGCCGTTTTCGGTTTGCATGGGATCTGTCTTGGCACCGTCTCCGTTCCCTTTCGGCCACCTCTCGGCTTTCTCTCGTCTATGTTTCGGCTCTGTCTCAACTTTGCTTTGGATCCATCTCGCACCGTCTTGGCTTTGAGTCGACTCTGTTTCGACTCCGTCCGGGACCGTCTCGGCACTGCTCCTGCTCCCACGCGGCTCTATCTCGGGTCCTTCAATATTCCAATGTACCCTCTGTCGAGGTCCACCGACACCACTTCTCCAAGCTTGAGATTGTTGAATGTCTTGAACAACCCGATCGGATTGCATGTGACGAATTGAGCCGCGATTCTCCCCCCATCCAATCGAAAAATACGACTGTTACGAAGCATGATGAGCATCTAAAAAATTAAGAAGGATGAAACTAGTACATCGCAAAAAAATTACCTTCTATTCAGCTAGAACATTTTGACCTCCGAATAGTCCCTTACTCTTCATCTTCTTCAAGTTCCATCTCCGGGTTGTGATGAAAATAGAACCCAGATATCGGAGATGTGTGTTACTGTTTGCGACATCTTGAAACATCTACTAATTTTTTGTTTGATCGCCAAACTTCTGCGTCTGAAAACAAGCAAATATGTTGAAAATCAGCTATTCTATACGAAACACAAAAAAATAATTTTAAAAATAAACTCACTCATAGTTTTCAGCTCGAATCCAAAAATTCCCGCATGTTTCCGACTGTCATTTGATTCGAGAGAACTGTGCAATTTATTCTGCAATAATATTCGTCGAGATTTCAAGATGAAAAAGCTTTTAGATGTGTGAAAAAGAAGAAAATTGTTCGGTTCTGAATGAACACTACAATTGCGCCTCAGACACGCGAAACGCGCCAACGTGAGAGACAACTCTGTCACGAGAGATCGCAGAGTAGCGAGATGAAGACAGGAGAAGACACAAACACAACCAACACCACCCTCTTTTCTTCTCAATATTCGGTTGGGGTTGTCGATGGAAGAAGGAAAACGTTGGTGTGCGCTGGCCGCGATAAGTATCGCGGCCGGGTCGGACCTGGCCATCTGCCAAGACGTATTACGACAAGCAAAGCGATACAATGTAGAAGAAAGACTTGATGGTGGGCAAGAGTGAGAAGAAAAAAAAGAAAACGAGAAGAAGGAAGATGACGGGCTCTGCGGAGAGTTAAAGAACGTCTGAATGCCCTGTTTGTTTGTTTGAAAAATATGAGTGGCGCATTATGATCGAGTTCAAGAGAAACATGAAAATTACTTTCAGGCGTCAAATTTCACACATTTATTAAAAAAGGGATATTTCTCCTGAAGTTTTTTCAGTGTGTATATCAGAAGAATACGGAAGTATTCTATTATTATTTGAAATAATAGTTCGAAAAAAACTTCCAAATAGGTACTAAAGCCAGTACGATTGGTAATGAAAACATTGAGAATCTCGAAAGTTGAACTTAGAAACATGGTACTCGAACATTGGTTAGTCTAGCTTCTTCCAAACTTCATCTCCTTCTGACACTTCTCGCGCCGTTTCGACCGATTCTGCTGGTCATATTCTAGTTGTGAGATCCGCAACTAGTGAGAAAAGGGGAAAATCTTCTGACGAAGACGATATACTCTTCCTGAGCCAAAGCAGCGATCTTGATGTCCATGGATCCTGAATGGACTGTGTTATTATTTGTCAATGAAAATGTCGAAAACATACGATAGGGATGAAGTTGTCAGCTGCGACGGCCCGCGTTCAACGATCGCTGTGAGCACGGTATTTAAGTACAAATCCGAACTGGTTTTGATTCCGGCAGTAAGGAAGTCTGGACAGAAAACGGGGCGAAGTATCAGTGCTTCCTATGACGTGCCGGTGAAAATCCGGCTTGATGGTGATGATGAATGACGGGCTCAGCTAGGTTAGTTGCTCTACCTAAACGTTGATATGGTCTCGATTGTTTTCATAGCAACATTATCTGAGTTCAGCGAGAAGCAACATCGGAAAACGAATGAATGCTTGACAAATTTATTGAACGGGTCAAATTCGAATATTTGAATATTTAGACGGACGAATTGAAAAGAAGACCGACGGCCACTCCACCTTCAATCAGAACAATAAGTCTTCCGGAAGGAGCACTTGGTCACCGTTTGATAAGTCATTGGGATCGCTTGAGCATGTCTTTATTCCATCACTGAAAACTAACTATTAGCTCAATTGGTTTTCTGTAAACTTACCCAGATTCAATGGGTTCGATCTCGATCGGCTCGACGAACAACATTTTCTCGGGACGCTCAGCGGATTGGGGACACTTGCTGGGAAATATGGAAAAAGAGATTCTCTGTTTAAAACTTGTCCAAAACTCATAAACTTTTTTGTAAAATATAGAAAAAGTCTTCAGTAACACACGGATAAGTTTTTTGAACGTCTAACATTTTCAGAACTTTCAGAATACTTTCAGATGTAGACGTCACCAGGAAATTTTTTTGAAAACTTTCTCAAAGTTAGTCCGTTTAGGCTGTTTTTTGGATATGATGTGGTTAACAGTCTCAACAGTCATCATGGGAAGTTTGGTGCACTTTGAACGACGGGCTCTCAAGTTATGATGCTCGGAGCCAAACAGGTATGGTTTTTATCGTTGGCTATAACTCGGCTGAAAATAGTTCAAATAAACTCAGATTTTCACGAAAGATGCGTTTCAAGTTGATCTACAACATTCTGTTAAAATTTCAAGTTTCGGAAGAAAAAATTTTTTTCGTCTAGTTCAACTGTTTTCCTTCAAAATTTTTTGTGTTGAACCAAAAAAAAAGTTTCTTCCAAAGTTTGAAATTTTTATAGAACATTGTAGAATAAGCTAAAACGCATCTTTGATAAAAATCTAAGCTCATTTGAACTATTTTCAGCCGAGTTATAGCCAAGGAGAAAAACCATGCCTTTTTGGCTCCGAGCATCATAACTTGAGAGCCCGTCGTTCAAAGTGCACCAAACTTTTCATAATGACAATTGAAACTGTTAGACACATCATATCCAAAAAACAGCCTGAAGGGACCAACTTTGGAAAAGTTTTTATTTTTATTTCCTGGTGACGTCTACATCTGAAAGTATTCTGAAAATTCTGAAAATGTTAGACGTTCAAAAAACTTATCCGTGTGTTACTGAAGACTTTTTCTATATTTTACAAAAAAGTTTATGAGTTTTGGACAAGTTTTAACAAAGTTATGAATTGCTGAACAAAGGTACACTCACCACTTCTCGCCACTGTATGTTTCGTGGCTTTTTCGCTTTTGAAAGCTATCGGTTTGTTGCTGAACACTTGAACACTCGAACTGTTTTTCGAAAAAACGAATACTTCCGAGTTTACAGAGGGAGGACTATGACGTGGAAAAGAAGCTTGTATGGGCCACAAAATATTGAGAGGAGATTTGTGATGTTTGTAATACAGGCATTGAATGCTTATTAAACGAACTGGACCGGCTCCAAGGCATCCGACTTTGAAAGATAAACTTACTAAATTTGCTTGATATATCTGAAGCAGAGCCATGGGTGGAGATGACAAAACTCAACAGTTACTAAAAGAGCAGTAGTTTAGCATTCTACTATTTCACACTCAAGGATAGACTTACCCAATGGATTTATACAGGAATGATATCCATTCCTCGCCTTTTTTCATGTCACCTTAGCGACACATAAAGTGGCAGAGAGATGGTTCAGTGATTGAAGGATACTTGACAAGCATTTCCATTTTGTTCTGGTGACATCCTTCACATAAATTCTCGCCATACACTCGGACCCTGACGGTCAATGAATGAAAGGTGAACATAACCGTGAATCAAAAATGGTAAATGTTGATATTTACGGGTTTATGGGCTTCGAGGCAGAAAAACAGAGTAGAACATCAAAAAATAATGAGTATGTTCTATGATCAGAAAAAAAGCGAAGTAGCAGTGCTTCCCATGAAGCGACGGTGTAACTCCGGCTCGGTGGTGATGATGAATGACGGGCTGCGCTTGGTTAGTTGCTCCACCTGAAAGTCGATGTGTTCTCCATTGTTTTAATAGCAACATTATCGGAGTTCAGCGCCAAGAAACATGGAAACAAAGAATGAATGATCGAAAAATTTATTGAACTGCCAACTTCAAATATTTAAATATTTAGATGGACGAATTGAAAAGAAGACCGACGGCCACTCCACCTTCAATCAGATCATGAGGTCTTCCGGCAGGACCATTGCGTCACCGTTGTCTCCTCGGTCCTTATGCTCGCTTCCAGCTGTTTTTATGCTTGAAAAAAAAACTTTCAATTAGCTCAATTGGTTTTCTGTAAACTTACCCAGAAGATTCGGTGGGTTTGATCACGACAGGCTTGTAGAAGATCATTTTCTCGGGACGCTCAGCGGATTGGGGACACTTGCTGGGAAATATGGAAAAAGAGATTCTCCGTCCCTTTTTATACTGCCCTACATCAGTGTCAAACGTTTTATTGTTCCATTTTGTTCCGGGTTTTATTCTCATGTTTATGTATGTTTCGTGGCTTTTTCGCTTTCGAAAGCGATCGGTTTGGTGCTGAACACTTGAACTCTTGAATTGGTTTTCGAATCCTCAAAACGATTACTTTGGAGTTTACAGAAGGACCATAACGTGAAATAAAGCTTAAATGGGCAGCAAATAATTGGGAGGAGATTTGTGATGTTTGTAATGCAGCCATCGAATGCTCATTCAACAAGCACGACCGGTTCCAAGGCGTCCGACTTTGAAAGTTAAACTTATCGAATGTTCTTGAGATATCTGAAACAGAGCTATGGGTGGAGATATGACAAACTTACGCTCAACAATTACTAAAAGAGCGGTATTTCAGCATTGAACCATTTCGCACTCAATAATATATTTACCCTGTAGACTTAAACAGGAATGATATCCATTCCTCGCTTTTTTTCATGTCACCTCAGCGACGCACATCAAGTGGCACAGAGATGGTTCAGCGATCGCTGGACACTTGACAAGCATTTCGATTTTCATCCGACGTCATTTTAACGTTTCTCACCCTTTTCTTTGTTGTTTTTCCAGAATCTCTCGCCCCACTGTTGATCCTTCTTCACAATTTTAGGCGAAGGCTTAGAAAATCTGTAACTTTGATTCTCTAAAATGGTCATAACTCGATTTATTTCAATCGTTCGTCACACCATTAGCGGTTTCCATGAGAGTTTGCGGACACTCGGACCCCGATGAGGGATAACAAACAGTTGTAGCTAGTAGATTCTTGTTGTGATTCTGTTTTTCGACGAAGGGTCAATGATTGAGGAGTGAACAGAACCGTGAATCAAAAAATGTTGATGTTTACGGGTTAATGAACCTCAAGGCAGAAAAACAAAGTAGAGCATCAAAAAATCATGAGTATGTTCTTGGGTCAGGAAAATAAATTGATTTCAGCCTTATGTAATAACATTATCTGGTATGTACGTCCCCTTGCATCTCCACCATGAAGATTGACATCGACGTCCTGCAACATCGCCTTCTCTGGGGGAACAAGCACTCGAGGATTTCTGACTTTGTTTCAATCAGTTTGTAATAAGTGTGAATCTCACAAGAGCTATTTTGATTCGAGAAAAAATGTCATGAATACGACATTTTTCTAGATAAACAGTCAACTTTCCATTACATATATGACGGCTCAAATTTATGTTTTTTTCTGATCACATGTAGAGCTCACTCATAACCTTGTTCTATTTTTGCTTCCCGAATTCAAAACCCATCGAACCGGTAACTTCAAAACTCTCCATTTTCAGCTCACGACTCAGCTTCTGATATCTCCAGCGAATTCAGTAAGTTCAACTCTCAAAGTCGGACGCCTTGGAACCGGTTGTGCTTGTTGAATGAGCATACAATGGCTGCATTAATACCGTCACAAATCTCCTCTCAATATTTTGTGGCCCATACAAGCTTCATTTCCACGTCACAGTCCTGCTGTATGTAAACTCCGAAGTGATCGTTTTGAGGATTCGAAAAACAGAAGGATCAAAGGTTGGGCGAGAGATTCTGGAAAAACAACAAAGAAAAGGGTGAGAAACGTTAAAATGACGTCGGATGAAAATCGAAATGCTTGTCAAGTGTCCAGCGATCGCTGAACCATCTCTGTGCCACTTGATGTGCGTCGCTGAGGTGACATGAAAAAAAGCGAGGAATGGATATCATTCCTGTTTAAGTCTACAGGGTAAATATATTATTGAGTGCGAAATGGTTCAATGCTGAAATACTGCTCTTTTAGTAATTGTTGAGCGTAAGTTTGTCATATCTCCACCCATGGTTTTGCTTCAGATATCTCGAGTAAATTCGATAATTTTAACTTTCAAAGTCGGACGCCTTGGAACCCTGCTTCTTGAATGAGCATTCAATGGCTGCATTACAAACATCACAAATCTCATCTCAATATTTTGCTGCCCAGACAAGCTTCTTTTCCACGTCGTAGTCCTCCTCTGTAAACTCCAAAGTGATCGTTTTGAGGACTTGAAAACCAGTTCAAGAGTTCAAGTGTTCAGCAACAAACCGATCGCTTTCGAAAGCGAAAAAGCCACGAAACATACATAAACATGAGAATAAAACCCGGAACAAAATGGAACAATAAAACGTTTGACACCGATGTAGGGCAGTATAAAAAGGGACACAGTATCTCTTTTTTCATATTTCCCAGCAAGTGTCCCCAATCCACTGAGCGTCCCGAGAAAATGATCTTCTACAAGCCTGTGGTAATCAAACCCACCGAATCTTCTGGGTAAGTTTACAGAAAACCAATTGAGCTAATTGAAAGTTTTTTTTTTCAAGCATAAAAACAGCTGGAAGCGAGCATAAGGACCGAGGAGACAACGGCGACGCAATGGTCCTGCCGGAAGACCTCATGATCTGATTGAAGGTGGAGTGGCCGTCGGTCTTCTTTTCAATTCGTCCATCTAAATATTTAAATATTCGAATTTGACCAGTTCAATAAATTTTTCGAGCATTCATTCTTTGTTTCGATGTTTCTTGGCGCTGAACTCCGATAATGTTGCTATGAAAACAATGGAGAACACATCGACGTTCAGGTGGAGCAACTAACCAAGCGCAGCCCGTCATTCATCATCACCACAGCGCTGGAGTTTCGCCGTCACGTCTTAGGAAGCACTGCTACTTTCCCCCGATTCTTGCTCAGGACTTCGCTACTGCGGACATCAAGATCCGTTAGGATTTGTACTCAAATAACGTGTTCACAGTGGTCGTTGAACGCAGCGGATTGTTGCAGCTGACAACTCTTACCCTATCGTAAGTTATCCACATTCTTATCAGAGAATCACATTTTTCTATTCAGGCTCTATGGACATCAAGATCGCTGCTTTGGCAAAGAATTTTGTCTTTGTTTCGGCAACCCATGATTTTGATTTGACATTACACACCATGGCGATAACGGTGACGCAATGCTCCTTCCAAAAGAGAAGATTTGCAGAATCACAACAAGAATCTTCATGTTACAACCGTCTATCCCTTCTCATGGTCCGATTATCGGAGACCTCTCATCCCTCATAGTATATGTGCATTCCAAAATCCGATTGCAGAACTGGAGCATGAGCCAACTACGGTCCATGCAACACTTGAGTGACCATACGGATTGGGTAATTGCGAAAGACTTCGCAAACAAAATCACGTGATGGACATTCGAGTGAAGATAGGACGAGCTCATGCTCAACAGTTACTAGAAGAGTGGTCTTCCAGCATGCCAGTTTTTTTTTGCTCCCAAGAATAGACTTACTCTATGGACTTACACCGGAATTATTTCCATTCCTCGCCTTTTTTTCATGTCATCTCAGCAACACACATCCAATGTAAAAGAAATGGTTCAGCGATTGATAGACATTTGACAAGCATTTCCATTTTACTCTGATGACATCCTTCGCATAGATTCCTGCCATTATCGATTTGATCACATTTTTAGAACATCAAGACCGACGCCTAATCCGTTACAACGAGCCAATCCAGCTATGTGTGTGTATTAGCGGCGAGCTCTTCGACGTCCTTTGCGGCTTCACTCTCCGTTCACTGTTCTTCTTTGAGATGGTCATGTTCTGCGTCGCACGTCGGTTGTTTTGAGAAAAGTAGTTGGCGGCTGATTCGTGTGGTTTGACTTCCGCGAAGATGTTCTGAAGAATAGAAAATCATCTTCTTATTATCTGTCTTCCCAAACAGACCAGCACACATGTCCACGACGTCTTCAATCTTCAATCTGTCTAGTTTGCTCCAATTCATCATAGTTTTCTTTGATTCTGAGATTTTTCACTGCATTCTCCTCTTTTCCAGCCACATTTTGAAAATTGAGCGTTTGCCGCGGTTTGCGTGCATGCAAAACTTCGGCCACGGCCTTGGATGCAAGCGCGCTCCAACGGGACCGAAAAATCAAACTGAAATTCCAGAGACGTCAGAATTTGCCAGAACCCTCACAGAACCTTTTCAAATCTTTATTATCGGTTCAGGGGTTCTGGTGGAAGATTTTCAGAGGTACAGATACTCGTAAATTCGCGCTTTTGGTCAAAACGAAAAACATGCAATCTTCTAGAATTTTGTCGATGTTCAGGCGTCCATTGGCACGACACGGCTGGCGATTGTGGAGGATCTGCCCCCGAAGTTGTCTCGCCGGAGGAATGGATGCGTTTTGAGAACTGAAAAAAAAAGAATTGCGAAACTGATCTGTTCGTTCTGCTTTCAAATGGAGATTTTTGATGAAATTTTTTTCTAGGTCCAATCTAATCAATAAACTCACTTATTCAACGAAAAACCTTGGAAATGTTTTGATCCAGTTGCTCTTTTCTGTCGAGGGATTCTTCCAGACACGTCCTGTTTTCTTTCCAGCGGCTGGAGCGCGGACGTAAGCAGCCAAGGGACCGTCATCAATGATCGATCTGAGCCACTGGCACTTGATTTTCAGGAGCAACGAGAATTTGATCCACCAAGATCCCCTTCTTCATGGTCTTTCATCACTGCATTGGGGAGATTTGCGAATGACGGACTCAGATTCCACTTTGATGTTGGTGTCCATCGAGAACTGGTACGACTTTTTTGACCATCGTTTGGGCGAGATCTTCGGCCACGAGTTGTGCCGTGACTGCTTGTCCGGAAAGCTTTGCTGAAATAATATGAACATCGACTTACTTCACGGAACCCCTCTGACATCTCAAACGTACCGACAGACAACCCCATGAATTATTTTTGTCCTCTTTCATCGAATCGTTCCAGAAGCTTCTGCAGACTTCTGGAAACATGTGGATTTCTTCACTTTCTATGGCACGACATGGATTTTGTTGTTGGGGAAACTCTTCGTAGGAGACGGGATACCAACCATTCGCCTGATCTGGGCCACTCCGAGCTGAAAACGAAAGAGATTAAGATCGATTAATGCAATTTTGCAGTGAAAAACGGATGATTTACTCTTGATCCATTCACTGCCTAAATCTTGGTAATCTAAAAATCCAAAAGGTTATGAACTCACTTTTCGATCGGACCCAGAAGACAAAAACGAACATTTTGTTGTTGTTTCTGCCACTGTCTTCATGTCACCCTTTCCAAATTTCCACTTGACGGCTCTGATTCTTATACGTCAACTGCATTCCATCTAGTTTTCAGAAGATCTCTTGACAGTCACGTCTCGGAATACGGCTTGGCTATTTTTTTTCTGTTCTGAAACTCTTCGTTACTACCGTACTCGGCTTCCGACGACAACGAAGACCATACTCTCCCCGGCTGTTACATTGGCTCCTTGAAAACTGCAACGATATTCCCAATTTCGGACCTGTTCCACCGAAAGTGAATCTGTGAATCTGTGAATCTTCCCGAAGACTGCTTCAAGCAATGCTTCTTGCGAGAGACTTTCTGATAAGTTGTCATTGTACTTCACTACTTCTCTGGCTTCTGTCAGCTATCGAGAAGTCAAAAAAGGTAACATACTTGCCGAGTTTCGCTGCCGGAATTGCCATCCTTTGCAGCGAGAATCAATCCAACATAGCCACCGAGGCATCTATGTGTCGCAACACAAATTTCACTTCATTTTCCTCAAACTCATTTGGTTGCTCCTTGTGGTTCTTGCTCTTCTAGTCGTCGGACTATATGAACGCCTTCACACTCGACCAGATCGTTCGCGAATTCTTCACAGACTTCTGTTTGACGACAGTTTGGCGTCAAACCTTTGACAGTGTCTTTATCATTTTGTTCCACTCGCTTCATCATCTCGTTCGTCTTCGATACTCTGAAAGTGACCTGTTTGAAATATTTCAGAATCTTCCTACTTGTCATCACTTACGAAAAATTTTGATTTCGCATCCAACTTCGCCGGCGATTTCGTTATTTCTAGCCACCTTATTGCCACTTCGAACTACTCCAAATTGAAGTATTCTTCAGGAGAACGTAGTCAACGGTGTTACATAGTGAGAATTGATCGCAAAAACCGATTCGCTCCCTTCAACTATGAATTTCTGTGCGATTTGAGCAATGAACATTGATGTTTGGCAATGGGTTTCTGTAAAAAGGGATCAGTTTATGTTACGCTTCTACACACTCCTATACATATTTTCCTTCTTTGCTGTTTCAATCATACCTCTAAATCTGTCGTCAACTCATTGTTACACCGTTCGTGTCGTTGAAATGATGTAGTCGCCTTGGACACCAATGCTAATCCATGCGATTCCGCGTTCTTCAAATCCAGTTAAACAGGATAACCATTCGAGCAAATAGCATACAGTGTCCTACTCCTCTCTGAACAACTTGGTCATCATTCCCATTCTGTTCTTGCCGTTTATTCCTCTGTTTCCAAGTTGTCGATGCCTCAGCTTCAGATTTTGTAACTGGAGCTAGCTGAACTCATTCTTCTTGTTGCTTTTTGATATTTTAACCTTTCTCCAGTGCCAATTTCCTCACATCCTCAATCTCGCGTCATCAAATCGCAAACAACATACATATTCTCAAGAACATTTCCAGTCGCTGCCAAGTGCTTCGGTTTGATCTTGACTCTGCCTCGGCTCCGCCTCGGCCTCGTCTCAGTTCCAATTCGGCAACTTCTCCGCTTCCTCTCGTCTCTATCTCCGCTCCGTCGCGGCTCTGCCTTGAATTCATTTTGCACAGTCTTGGCGAGTCGAATTTATATCTGTCTCGACCTCGTCTTGGCTCGGCTCTAGCGCCGTTTTTGCTCTGCATGGGTTCTGTCTTGGCACCGTCTCCTTTCCCTTTCGGCCACCTCTCGGCTTTCTCTCGTCTATGTTTCGGCTCTGTCTCAACTTTGCTTTGAATCCATCTCGCACCGTCTTGGCTTTGAGTCGACTCTGTTTCGACTCCGTCCGGGACCGTCTCGGCACTGCTCCTGCTCCCACGCGGCTCTATCTCGGCTCTTTCAATGTTCAAATGTTCCCTCTGTCGAGGTCCACCGACACCACTTTTCCAAGCTTGAGATTGTTGAGCATCTTTTGAGCAACCCGATCAGATTGCATGTGACAAAGCGAACCGCGAGTTTCCCCCCATTCAATCGAAAAATACGACTACTACAAAGCATGATGAAGACCTCTGAACAATGTAGAAAGATGAAACTAGTTCATTGGAAAAAAAATTCACCATTCTTCAGCTTGAACATGTCCATTTTCGAATAGCCTCCTTCTCCACATTTTCAAATATTATCTCCGGGTTGCGGGAAAAATATGATCGAGATGTTGGTGCTGTTTGTTACTTTTCAGCTTGAAGCGTCTATTAATTCTTTGTTTGGTCACCAATTGCCTGCTCTTCCCGCCTTGATCCTCGCTCTCCTTTTTTTCTTAGACTTGGTGTCAAACCTTCCGATTAAAACTCTCCTCAATTTATCTCCTTATCAGTTCTGTTTTGGGTTGTTTCCGGATCGTTTGAATTCGGTTGGTTTATTGTTCGGAAGTCGCATCGATAACCTTCGTCTGCTTCTGAAAACAAGCACATGTTTTGAAAATCAGATATTCTATACGGAACACAAAAAAAAATAATTTGAAAAATAAACTCACTCATAGTTTTCAGCTCGAATCCAAAATCCCGCCTGTTTCCGACTGTCATTTGATCCGGGAGAACTTTGCAATTTATTCTGCAATAATACTCGTCGAGATTTCAAGATGAAACAGCTTTTAGATGTGTGAAAAAGAAGAAAATTGTTCGGTTCTGAATGAACACTAAAATTGCGCCTGAGACACGCGAAACGCGTCAACGTGAGAGACAACTCTGTTACGAGAGATTGCAGAGAAACGAGATAAAGACAAGAGAAGACACAAACACAACCAACACCACCCTCTTCTCTTCTCAATATTCGGTTGGGGTTGTCGATGGAAGAAGGAAAACGTTGTTGTGCGCTGGCTGCGATAAGTATCGCGGCCGGGTCAGACCTGGCCATCTGCCAAGACGTATTACGACGAGCAAAGCGATACAATGTAGAAGAGAGACTTGATGGTGGGCAAGAATGAGAAGAGAAAAAAGAAAACGAGGAAAAGAAACTTGACGGGCTCCGCGGGGAAGAAAAGAACGTCTGAATGCCCCGTTTGTTTGTTTGAAAAACATGAGTGGTGCATTATGATCGAGTTCAAGAGAAACATGAAAATTACTTTCAGGCGTTAAATTTCACAAATGTATTGAAAAAGGGATATTTCTCCTGAAGATTTTTTCAATGTGTATATCAGTAGAATACGGAATCATTTTATTATTAATTCAAAAAATAGCTCGAACTTATCCTTCCAAACAGGTGTTACAGCCAGTACGATTGGAAATAGAGAACTGAGAATCTTGGAAAAGCTAAATATAAAAAATGGTACTCGAACATTTGTTCGTCTAGCTCCTCCCAAACTTCATCTCCTTCTCACACTTCTCGCACCGTTTCGGACGATTCTGATGGTCATATGGACACTGGAACACCTTGCACGCGTTTCCACGACGACAGTTGCCATGAGAAGACGTGCAGCTGGCTCCACAGCAATTAGGGAAGCTTCTGAAGTAAAGGAGTGCTCATTAGTCAGTGGAACTCAGAAGTACATGCTGCTCTGCAGTGTGTGTTCTCGAAAAAAAAGCTCTCAAAAATCCCCGCCTCGAGAAATATCTCGAGAATCTTCGAGGAGTTTCTTGAGACAATCACGAGAGTACACACTGCGGCTCTGAATGTACTATGATCACCACGTATTTCTACCAACCTGCACTTCTCTGGTGATCCGTGCCGACATGTTCCAACTCCCCTCAACCCGACTGACAAGGGATAGTCATTTGCCAGACCATGAACGCCCATTTGCTTTTTGATCATGTCCAATTCAACGTGATGTTCGAATCTGTCCCAATCACTATCAGACATCATGACCGTCGTTTTTCCGAACGGTTCGCTGCAATAACCACAGACAACCCGGAGTCCCTTGTGATAGTCCTTTGTGTGTTGAGAGAGTGCTTCAACTGTGTCACACTTCTGGAAATTGAGATATTGAAATTTGTTTAATCGAGAACTACGATTCTAGAGATTTCCAAAATTTCATTCAGACTCACTTTGTCACAGAAGAAGCATGTGACCGTGATACTATGGCGACGCACATCATGTTTGGCGATATCGAACATGTTGTTGAAGGTCTTTCGGCATGTTGAGCAGTGGTATTTTTCGGCTTCATTTGGTGGTTTTCGATGTCGGGAAGTGCTGAAAAGGTTGATAAAAGTCTCACAAAATGTAGAATGTTAAATGGACTTACCCCTTCCCCAAGTCCCCTTCTGGCCGATTTTTGAAGAATCCGCTCATTTTCTCTCCAAACAGAAAGAATCCAAAAACGTGAAATAGATTCGTCGAGTGAGTAATCGGAAAGCTCACATTCAGAGTCATCAAGCCATCGTGATACGAAGTGTTGGCATGGATACCGACTTGAGTAACCTCTCATTAGATAGCAATCGTCGTGCATCACATTTTCGAAAATTTGTTGGTGGGTTTATTCGAGACGAGAATGGATTAGAAACATGATACGCAGACAAAGGTGTGGCATGCATTTAATTAAAGTGGGTTGCTGTTTGGAAGCAAAATGACGTATAATTATATGGACTTTGGTAGATGCTAATATAATAGTTTGTACTTTTTGAAGCTCTTTGGGTCAATTAGCAAAGAGCAGCTTAAGAACCGAGATCTCGACTCGAAATTTGAGTATGTTCCTTCAAATACGATAACTATTTCTGTAGCAATAAACCGCAGCCAGAGGTGACATTCTCTCAGACTAACGTGAACGCATAGAGACCAATACAGACTTCAAAAACTGATAAAACAAGAGAAAACTACATAGTGGTATTCGTTTCTCAAATGTACTCTCACTAAATTCCTGTAATTAAATTAACAGATGTGCTAAATTCTCTTTCCCCATTCTCCCTCTCCTCCACTTCCAGTCAAAATCACCCAGAACAAAATGGACAACAATTCATCTTCGACTTGTCAAAAGTTACTACTTCTGAACCATAAAAACGGAAAGCGAAGCAAATAAATTTTCTATCGTTCCGAAGTAGTGATAAAAATCGGCACGAAACAGGTGAAACGAAGAAAACAAAAAGAAGAAAAGGAAAAGCACACAAATACCGTCCTTTTCCCATAAAACAATATTCGGTTATGTACGGGTTCCCATGAGGGTCTCCTCTTTTCTCCACTCCATTCTTCTTTTCAAAACTGAACTCGTAGACGTCAACGTCTTGTATTTCTTAGATCAACGACTCAACAAAGCATAATAGGTCAGTTTTGGGTATTCGGCGAAAGAAACAACTGAAGTTCTAATGGCTAACAAAATGATACTTTTTCGCATCTAATTATTTACTGTGGGAGGTCATTATTTGACGGACAGTGCGATTCAGAATGACTGAAAATACCAGATTACACCCGTGACTCATAAAAAAGTGACATTCAAGTTACAGATGGTGATTACTTGTGTCGACAAAGAGTACGAGAAAAAGTTTGCGAAAAATGTGGATTGTGAATGGATCCGAGTTTTGGGCACCGGCAGTTACGGAGTGATATCTCTGGTCAAAAAGTTCGTCGAAGGACGAAAAAAGGAAATCGTTTTGAAGCGACTGAGTCTTTCCAGCAAATATCAAGAGGAGTATGAGGTTCATAAACATTTGTGGGACGAAGGTGGATGTGAAAATATTATCAAAATCTTTTCAATGAAGGAGTTTGATCAAGATGTGGCGATTTTTCTGGAGTACGCCGAGGATGGAGATATCTTACCGATTGTTCCATTCCTAAGACGTTCCAGAATCCAGTCTTATTTCCGGCAACTCATAGCAGGACTAAAATACATTCATTCCAAAGGAGTTGTTCATAGAGACATCAAACCGGACAATCTGTTTTTAACAAAGGAGTGTGAGTTACTTTTAAATGTTACTAACTGCTGTAACAAAAACTTTTCAGCAGTTCTCAAAATCGGCGACTTTGGATTGTCCGAATTCTACGAAAATGAGAATGGTTCATTTGGAGTTCTTGCTGGTGCAGGAAGCAGAGAATATGCAGCACCTGAAGTGTTTGTGCAAGACGTCATAGAAGGTCCACCGACGGATATTTGGTCAGCCGGACTAGTCCTTCTCAATATGCTGTCTAATGATCATCCATGGCAAGCAGCGTGCGAAGAGTGAGTTGAAACGAGTCGTGCTGTGAAATCTAACTTTTTTCAGTGTTGAGGAGTATCAGAAATATATCAAGAATGACTTGAAAGAAATGAAATTGGTCTGGGAGTTCATCGATGAGAAGCCTAAGGGTGAGTGTTAATTTTGAAAGCTGTTACATGGTTTCATCAAAATTTGATCTTCAGCTCTGGTTCTCAAAATGCTCACCGTTAAACCAGATCAGCGAGCCACAATTCAAGAGATCCAAAACAATCCGTGGTTCAATGACGAGGTAATAGATTGATTCGGAGTCCGATTGGTAACTGAGAACTTTTCGATTGTAATTTTTATTGTCCTCTTTCGGTTGTTCTTTTGGTATTTTGGTATGCAAAAGATTCATGAATAATATTTTTAACGTGTTCTAGTTTCCATGTTCAATCAACGATTGCAATTTCTGAATGAGATAACACAGCGGTTGGTTCACAACAGTTCATTCTTGTAATGCCATCTGATGGGAAATGTTCACAGATTTCAACAAACAGAAAACAAATTGTTATGTCCTTACGGTGGTCGTGAGACGAGGGATAAATAGCAGTTTATTTACATACAGTGGCGAGAAATGGTGAGTGTCACTTTGTTCAGCGATCCATAACTTTCTTTAAACTTGTCCAAAACTCATAAACTTTTTTGTAACATGTAGAAAAAGTCTTCAGTAACACACCGATAAGTTATGGAAAGTTTGGTGCACTTTGAACAACGGGCTCTCAAGTTATGATGCTCGGAGCCAAAAAGGTATGGTTTTTTTCGTTGGCTATAACTCGGCTGAAAATGATTCAAATGAGCTCAGATTTTTACGAAAGATGCGTTTTAAGTTGTTCTACAATATTTTGTTAACATTTCAAGTTTTGAAGAAAAATTTTTTTTTGCCCAGTTCAACTTTTTTTCTACAATCTTTTTTTGAAAGTGATGAACTGGGCAAAAAAAAATTGTTTCTTCAAAACTTGAAATGTTAACAAAAAATTGTAGAACAACTTAAAACGCATCTTTCGTGAAAATCTGAGCTCATTTGAATCATTTTCAGCCGAGTTATAGCCGACGAAAAAAACCATGCCTTTTTGGCTCCGAGCATTATAACTTGAGAGCCCGTCGTTCAAAGTGCACCAAACTTACCATGATGACTATTGAGACTGTTAGACACGTCATATCCAAAAAACAGCCCGAAGGGACAAACTTTGAGAATGTTTTATTTTTATTTTCCGGGTGACGTCTACATCTGGAAGTATTCTGAAAATTCTGAGAATGTTCAACGTTCAAAAAACTTATCGGTGTGTTACTGAAGACTTTTTCTACATGTTACAAAAAAGTTTATGAGTTTTGGACAAGTTTAAAGAAAGTTATGGATCGCTGAACAAAGTGACACTCACCATTTCTCGCCACTGTAAGTGAAAACCAATTTACACTCACATTACACTGATGTGAGTTCAATAGGCTTTTATAGGCCACGTAGATCTTGAGGCTTGACGTTCACAGGACAGTTCACGCCACAACACAAATAGGTAAAAGTTTCTTCTCACAGACCCACTTTGTTGTCACACTGTGTTTGAGAAGATTATTCATTTTTGTGTTTCCCCGCGTGTTGAGCGTAAAACGAATCACGAAAATGTTTCGAGAACACAATGAAACGCTGTCAAGATATTCTTTTTGAACTTCAAACACGTGTAGATATTGAATCAATGTTTATTGAAAACACTACTTTTTACTGTATCAAGAAGAGAGAGAAAAAACTAATGAGATCTGCAGAAAAAAAATACATGGGAACAAGCAAAGCGAATGGTATAGAATTGGAAGAAAAGTAAACCTTCGTCTCATAAAAAATGAGGGATTATTGCCGGACAGAGGGAAAAGAGTGAAAATGTTGTTAGAACGTGGTTGAAGGAAAGAGGCAGTTTCTGAGATGATCGCTGTTAAACACCAAAGTTGAGAACAAAAAGGCCTAGAAAATAGCAGACGAGTCCGATGAAAATGCCCATAACTCTTGGATCTGCTGGCTGCGGGGCAAGAATTCCGCGCTGTCGTCGATTGGACTCTTTGCGCCCTTTGAAGACTCTTCGAAATGATAGTAAGAGTGTCTTACAACGTCCCATGATGAGTAGCAAGAAAGTAGAATATGCTGGGATGAAATAAAATTCTCGAGAAGTGAAATTGCGAGAGCGGTTGCTTCCTCTTTTGAACACTGAACTTGAGATTCTCAAAAGGACAATAACCATTACCATTACGCCGCTCGTTTTTACATCTTCTCCCTTGTCGGCTCGCTTGACCTAATTCGACACTGCATCCCATCACTTGAGCAAGTACATTTCGTGGACTATTTTTTTTTGTGGTTTTACTGGGATCCTAATGACTTGCTGACGAGCATCACGATTTCTTTTTTCTGATAGCTGAAACCGAAAATTGTGGAAAGGGGGAGAAAAGTTTTGAAGACAATCTTAGACTAAATGTGAATCTTAACAACATACGTCTTTAGGCCATGAAGACTGTTATCCAGTAATCCACACCGGATTATTCACACAGGATGTGCCCGCAACTTTCTGCAGCAGGTCTGCGTCCTGTTATTTGTACATTTGCAGAAAGTTGCCAGACCTGCTGCAGAAAGTCGAGAGCTAGCTTTCCGCAGTACTTTTAAGGTGCCACAGAAAGTCGAGCCATTCATAAAAAGCTCCAGAAAGTCGAATGACCAGTTAAAATTCTGTAGAAAGTCGAGAGTTACCCACAAAGGATCCAAAAAGTCGGAGAACCCCTCAAAGTGCTGCAGAAAGTTGCGGGCTTATCCTGAGCAACTCGACCTTTCCTTTGTTGATAACTGTTCCCGACTGACGAATCGTTTATGTATGTCGCACTCGGTCTGAGCCGGATATGACAAAAATACCTAATAGGGTCCGTCGAAATGTGTCCATGACCGAAATGTGTCCATGTTCGAGTTCCGGAAGAAGGAATAAAGAAGCCAAAGTTGTTAGTTCCACTACAGTAGTAAGTGTTGTCCAAAAGAAGTGTACCCGAAGCGGTAGTAAATAATGAAGTTTAAAATTTATTGATGCATTTTCTTTTTTCGAATTAAGCGATTTTGTTAAAACAAAAATAGAAAACATGTATAGATTGGGGAAAGAGAACAAAGCAGTCAATGCGGGATTCAAGTGGATGAGAACATTCAGACAAGGAAGAGGAATAGGAGATAGCAACAAATAATGCTGACCACGATGACGGGAATCCTGGAAACATGGAGTTCCGGAGCTGGTGGCTGTCGTATGCGGTTCTTTTGTCGAGTGCAGGTTCTTGGCTTGTTCTTGATTGGTTTGAACGGTACGAGACTGTACGTGTGAAATTTCGCCATGGTGACTAGTAGTAGAAGGAAGAAGAAAGCCTGGGAGACGAAAATTGGAAGACTGAGCATTCTCAGAATATCTTGGTTCGAGCCACCTGAAGAACACTCATAATCATCTGAAGTGTTTCGGCGTCTCTTGTTTTTACCAAGACTTTCTCTTGGCACCTTATTCCCATGGTTATCAATTTTCCAATTATTTCATGTATTTTTCTGGGGACAAAATTCTTTGATATTCATTAATCGTTTCCCGGGTGATACCGAATCAACAATTACATTTACAAGATGAGAATTGTTTGAAAGCAAAGAACGATTTATTTTGGTTTGAGAAAAAACGAAGATACGGTGGAAAAGCATGAAAGGTTGGATTCAAACGTTAAAATCTGGTGCAAAGAATTCAGAGAAAATTAGTGTAGAGTTGATGCGCTGGGGGCGAGTTTGAGAACGGGAGCGAATTCCTGGCTGTCATCATTTTCAGCGTGCATTTCCAACATGAAGAAGGACGAAGGAGATGAATACGAGATAGCAGAGAATTCCAGCCAGAATGATCACAACTCTCGGATCGGCCTCTTGTTTTGGTGGGCCTTTAGTCAAACGTCGATTGAAGTTTTTGTCTCGTTTGAAGACTTTTCCGAATGGTAGCATGAATTTTCTAAGCTTCCCCATGACATGTAGCAGCAAAACAAATGAAACGTGTGGGTGAAAACTGGAAAAATGAGCTTGACGGAGCTCTTCCTTTCTTTTAAGTACCAAGATTCCTCAAAAAACAATACCCATTACCATTTGATGGGGTTCAACGGCTTCTCACTTGACGCCTACTCCATTTGGCATAATCTCTCCTTTTAGTCCCATTTTGAAGAAGTGTTAATGACCCACTTAATGAGCTGTAAGATTTTTTTTTCTGATTGAAATTTTTTTAATGACTTTCCATATTTCGAAAGCACTTTTTTGGTTTTCGCTTTGTTCCCGACTTTTCATCACTACATAGTCGCACCTTCTCAAAACAATACAGACCGTCACCTCCTGTTATGTGTTTGCTCGCCTTAACGTCCAACAAATAATATTCAAGACTCAGCAAACACAGCCTAAAAAACATATTTGAGTCATCAGCCCCTTTCCTCTTTGATCAAACATTCCCCCATCCAATGTTCCGGTCATTCGTGTTCAAAGACTTCGTACTGTATAGGAGGTCCTCATGTAGAAAGTTTATTTTCTTTGATTTTTCTGATTATTCCTGTATAAAAGATCAAGAAGTTTGAAAAGTGAGTCGCATATTTTCTCTCTATTTTTGACGTTCGAGCAATACTCTCTCGAAGTATACAGAAATCGGATTTTGAGTGCAAACCGGTCAAAAATTTTTCTATGAACTGGCCTTCAAAAAGGGATTTTTTGAAGTATCAGTTGTTAAAAACTCCTTGGATGCCATCCCTGCACCGGAGTAGGAAAGCTGCAGCTTACTTGCACCAAGACATGGATTTGTTTTTCAGACTAATCTGAAATACCGTATCCCGTATTCTCTGCTGATATACTCTAGCACTAGCGGAGTACGGAATACTCCGTTCAAATTTGACAAGGTGACCCAGCAACAAAACATCAGTGGAAGAATACGCCGATCAATTCCTCAAGCCCAACGTCGGGTGCTTGAGAAACTGGAAGAAGATCACGCATCCAGACAAGATTTGAAAACCTTCGAGGCTGAAAAAGTGCAACATGCAACGACGGATATCCTGGATCTTCATGACTCGCTGAACACTTCTCTCTACAAACTGAAGTCATTGGATACAGAATGGATATTACTTATTGCCAACTTCCCCGAAGAAGCCCAATGGTTCGTGGATAAACACATATTTCATCGGCAGTAGAANCTACTTATTGCCAACTTCCCCGAAGAAGCCCAATGGTTCGTGGATAAACACATATTTCATCGGCAGTAGAAGCGAAAACAGAAGAGTGCAACGTGACAAACACCAACAACGTCATCGACGAGAAAGACTCGAATTCAACAACTTTGGAGAATCGGAACAGCGGAACCGGAAATTACTTCAACGTACAATGAACAATTTCCAATCATCATGATGACAGCAGAACTCCCAATTATTGACGCTGACGGAAAAGAACAAATCGGAACAGTTTTATTCGACAGCGGCCCAAACACCAGCTACATCAAATCAAGTGTCACGGAAAAACTTCAACTCACGGCAACCGGAAAGAAACAACTTCGAGTGAACACTTTCGGATCCCATGAATGACATTCAATGCTCTCGAACATCTTCTCGATGAAAATCAAAACCAAACAGTCCAACACTGCAATCGACCTGTGCGAAGTCCCACACATTGCCAGAGACATAATCTCCATAGATATGACAAACGAAATTGCTCAACATCTTCTCGCCAACAATCCAATTGAACTCAATCGTCAACTGAAGAACTATCCTCATTGGACTCGATCACTATCTTCAAGTCTTAAGACAAACGAACACCATCCAACTATCCAATGGTCTCCGACTCAACATCGCGGAATGTGGTCCAATTTTATCTGGAAAGAACAGTCGATGCATGAAAAGAGCATCTTCACAACAGCATCGAATCTGACCAACTTCGTCAACAACTGCAAGTGTTTTGGAATTTGGAAACAATTGGAATCTCAGACGTCAATACCGACAACAAAATAGAAAATGAAACAAATGCATTTTTCCAATCAACTACTGCCCAATATTTTTTCATTGTGTGTTTAATTTTGTTAGAGAAAAAGTTTCCGGTATGACTGAGAAAACGTTTTTTTCGTAAAAAATTCCATTTAAATTTTCCAGAAAACATCGTGCAAGATATGAGAACGGAGACGCTTTCATGGTTGTTGTGAAACACGATGAAGTCATTGGAAAAGACGAACTGGTCCAAAATCTTTCGAAGGTAAAGAGCGTTACGTGTTTGGAAATTAAAACTTATTTTCAGGGAACTCCGATTCAAAAAAAGGTGGCTCCAAGCAAGAAGGCAGTTTTCCTTTCCAGATTGAGAGTATTGTGGCAGTCGCTCATTCTGTCGTTCTAATTTCGTTAAGCTATCTTCATTTCTTCTAATTTTATCCCGATTCTGAACAACTTGACAACGTATAACCACTTTCGATCGCCGATGCAATGTACTGGAATTGCGCACACACCTTTGACATTCTTGTGAATATCCAAATATCTTTTTTTTGTGTGTAAGTGTTTACGGGACGACCCGCGGCCTGGCCCGGCCCGCGCTTAGAATAAACTTGAAACGATTATTAATCAAATTGAACCGAACGAATTGGAAAGAAAACCGACGGTCACTCTGTGCTCAGCGGTGAAATTCCAGCAGCGGGAGTCAAATGAATGAATGTGTTGATTTCGGCTCTGCATCCTGTTGGCCATGACTCCAGCGACGAAATGCTTTGAGATCTGTCTTCTGGTGGTGTCTAAGATAACAGTTGCACGGGGAACGTATCATGCAGTTCCTAGTCATACTAACCGCAATACACTAAATGAGAGAACACGTAACGGCGAAAGCCAGATTATGATGGTAGTCTGGGGTATAGCAGTGACTACCCATAACAAAACTTTTGTTCGGTGGTGGTGGATGATCGATCACACTTTGTGACTTCTGGATGTCTGTAGTCTCCGTCAACGCTTCAAATTAGTGTCCTTGTTTTTTCCCAGGAGATCGACAACCAAAGAGACGAAAGTAGAAATGAGCTGTATTGTAATGTCAAATCCAAATGCTCATTAGACTTAACAGTTGCACACCAATCC
>LR543380.1:0-10166 GCA_900536305.3 Caenorhabditis sp. 40 LS-2015
CCAAATCTGTGCTCAGATTTGCTCTAGCTCAAAAATTGACCGAGTTATGGGTGATCGAATATCACCGTGGTTCAAGGCACCTCACTGAGATTTTGACAAGTTCCGAAAACTGGGAGGTCAAAAAAATCTCTTACTTCTGGGAATGTGATAATGAGACATCTAGAAATGTTTCCTGAAAGTTTCAACAAAATCGACGCTCGAAAACTGAAGATTGGAGAATCGTCATCTCTCTAGACTGGTGGTCAGACAACACTTTGGTGTCAGGTTCAGCGCTGGACTCAGGACCTGATTTTCTGGGAATGTGATTATGAGACATCTAGAAATGTTTCCTGAAAGTTTCAGCTAAATCGACGCTCGTTAGAGAAGGCACATTTGTAGATCCATCCATTTGAGCTGAAAACACGTGTTCTTGTCGTATTCCAAACCAGAGATCAGATCAGTATCCTCATATCAACTCTACATTGACAGTTTAGCGGCATTTCTCCAGCATTTCTTCCGCATTTCTCCAGAAACCAGAAAATTCGATAAAGTGAAAGCCGGCTGGTAAGAAACTGAGAGCACCTTTGGAATCTGTTTATCTGTAATAGTTTCCATTGATTTGTAGTAATATTTCTAAAGAACGCTGAAAACACCAATGGAACAATTTATATCGCTGCATAAACGTTGATACAGAAGAAAAAAACAAGTCAATTGTAAACGTAGATATGAAGAATGTGATTGACCATTGGCTCCGCTAGCAGGAGACCCCTCAAAATAACGACTCCCCAGCACGTGTGTCTCTGGAAACCAAGTTTTTAGGAGTTGGAATCTACTCGTGGAAAACTCGATTCCCTGTTTTCCATTCGTCTATTAGTATTGTCCACGAGGAGTACACGAGAAGTCTGAAAAACTAAAAACTCACTAATATCCACTCATCCTGTCCATCTTGCGCTATATATTTTTTCAAATTCGCTGCTTTGTATGCGGAAAATTCATAGTCCTTGTCATCAGAGCACGGATCGATTTCATCGGCTAGTAGTTGGTTTCTGGAAAATTTGTATCGGAGTAATTCTGCTAGATCAAATCGAACTCAAAATTTGATCTACCCATCTCAAAAAGCGCGCGAAGAGTTTTGACCCCGTAGATTTGGATTTCAGTTTTTCCCTCGAAAAATCTCACCTCAGCATGTATTTATGATAGATATAGATGCCTGCAAACAATACGATGCCCAGGTGAAGAATCCATCCCACCATGAGAAGCATCTCTTGTTGGATCAGGTTCTCCTTGGTCCATTTGATGACCTGAGGTTTTAGAAGCTCATGAAGAATGTTGATGACGAGGACAAGGATGGCGGCGGTCTGGAAAATGGATATTGAAGTGCTGAAAGATTCAGGAGTGATTCAGAAAAATTTGTAGGGATTCTAACCATCCTTGAGGGTCAAAGAGGATTTGGGATGATCCTGGAGGACTCAAAGAAGCTTAGTTGGACTCAGGCGCAGGCGTTAAATTGCGCAGTTGGGCTGAAGCGGTTAGACTTAGGCTTAGTCAGGCTTAGGTTTGGAGAGATATTAGGCATATGTTTGGAGAGATGTTAGGCGTAGGCTTAGAGAGATTTCAGGCTCAGGCTTATAGAGATTTAAGGCTTAGGCTTAAAGAGATGTTTGGCTCATGCTGGAGAGTTGTTAAGCTTAGTCTTAGAGAGATGTTAGACCTTTCTTCGAAAACCGAAAAACAAAACCAACCCAAACTTGATTCATCGCTTCCGCCGCCATCGCTTCCCCCCACAAGTATCGCATCTTTTCGTAGTTCTCTCGCCTCTCCATCGCCTCCGCTTCAATCACTATCGGCGCCCTCCAGTCCAGTTCTCGCTCGAAATACTCTTGCTCTTTCTCGTCTTCTTCATCGGTTGCCTCCTCCTCTTCAGGTTCTTCATCTTCTTTTTCTCTTTCCTTTTTCGGTTCCTCCTGCTTATCGCAACCATAGAGCTTCAACAGTGCTGCTTTGTCTCTTTCGAAATAGCCATTTTTTAGTAGAGACAGCGCGTCTTTCTTGGTCATTCTGACAATTTTGGAAAATAGTTTGGAGATTCAGAATCAGCATCGAAAACGCTTCAAATTGAGGAGGACAGAAATTCTTAGATTTTGATCAGGGAGGCTCAAATTTTGAAAATTAGCGTATTTTAACTCGAAATGTTTAAATTCAAGTTAATCACAAAAATGCGGTCAGAAAAAGTATAAACAAGGGATAGTTTCCAAAAATTCAATTTTTCAGGTTTAGGGGTCCTCAAATTTCGAAAAAATCAAAAATTTCAAAACTAGGTCATGGGTATATTCATTCTGATTGGGTTACGGTGGAGAAAATGAATATGGACAATTTTTTGAACTTCAATCGAGTTTTATAGAAAACGATTCATTACAAAACTGCCCCCCTTGAGAGCGAAGTCAACTTGACTGAGTATCAAACGTCCGAAAATTTGAAAATAAACACCTCTACACTTGATACTCAGTCAACGGAAAAACACGCAGCGAAATGGTTCAAAATATCAAATGTGCTTCTAGATACTTATAAGGAATTCACGAGCAAAAATGATAAAGTAAAGAGGAAAAGGAAGTGTCTCCGAAGAGCCTCCCAACAAATATGAATAGAGCAATTCTCCTTGGCAACCGAAGAAGAGAGTGTGGGTGGATGAGAGGGGCTAGAGAAAGAGAGGGATAACTTTTCATATTTTTCGTTTTGATACGAGTAATAAGGGGGTTTGAGGGGATAGGGTCTTGCGAAGTGGAAACGGAGAAAAGTACGAATAGAATTTAGAGTTTCATCAAACTTTGAAATTTCAAAAAATTCCATTTTCAGCTCTTTCTGTTTGAGAAATACAGAGAACACTGCAGAATGAATTTTTTTTAAAAGGGAGAAAAATATCACAAAATTTCACATAAAAATTATTTAAGAGTGGAAACTTTAGATCAAAGATTCAAAGACAGCCATGACATCCTTTGCCAGTTGAATGAGATCCTCGACAAAGTCAGGTTTGTACCAAACTTGAACATGAAACGTCGCCGTGAAGATGATGACGAGTATCTGAAAATTTCAGAGTCTAAAACTTCACTATTGAATTCTTACCCCTAGAAATTTGAGGCTCTCGACATCCCTGATCCATTTTTCTGCCTTCTGAACGTCTTCAGGAGAGTATTTTTGCAACCATTTCGGATCGTCAAATTCCAGCTCGATTTGTCCGTTTTTGGCTTTTTTACTGAAATTGTTTCAATTCTTGCTCGAAAAAACAAATTTTCAAAATTTTTTTAATTTTTCGAAATTTACAAGACACCGTATTAATGTAGTGTTAAAGCTGACACACTAGCTGTTCTGCCGATCTCGCTGAAGTAGGCCACGCCCACTCCATAGAAAGCGGTTTGAAATTTTGTTGTATTTCGTTTTGGGGGCGTGGCCTATTCTCATCGGCATCGAAAATGCGAATGATCTCCATTGGACACACTTTGTGACAAGATCTAACAAGCCTTACATCATATTCAACTCGCTCAAACACCATTTGACCATAATGAAGAGATAGCAAACGCTGAATCCATCAATCGTCAAATATTGCCACACATCGTATGGTGGCGAGTTCGGGTCGGTTTTATTGAGAATGAACCATCTGCACACTCGAACAAATATCAAAAAGGAGCAATAGAAGAAGATTGTTTTCTGAAGAAAAATACATTTGAATGGGTGCAGTGTGGGATTTTTGAGGACATTCGAAAATTTTTTCGAAAAAAAACGAAACTTCGAGAAAAAACAAATGCTGCTTCAAATTTACAGTACTGCCAAGCAGACTACGACACTCCCAAATAACGCACTGCGCTCAATTTTACGGAAAGTCGAAAATTCGTCGAAAGTTTTTCGAAAATTTTTTCGATATTTTTTCGAAAAAGTTTTTTGTAAAATTTTTTGTAAATTTTTTTTTTGTAAAAATTTTTCCAATTTTTTTTCGATGTAAGTTTTTTTTTTCGAAAAACACACACTGACTGGGTGTGACCGCGTCGCAGACACGCGACGCAGCCGGACAGCCTACTCACCCATATGAAGTTCTTTCGATCGGCAATATAGCACTCTCTTCGAATGTTCGTCATTATTTCGTTTTTCTGAGCTGAAGACAATTCCTTTTGCACCTTTTTCTTGCTTTGCAGTTTAGCATAAAGCGGCATTCTTGAAAAAATGACGGGGAGAAAAGCCTAGGGAAAAAAGTCTCAAGACAACCTGAGGCAAGAAGGGGCGGAGCTTGTGCACTCTCACAACATCACATGGAGTCGTGTTTTTTTCTCATTTTACCAGGTTTATAAGTACAAACATAAGAGACAGAGACTGAGAGATAAAAAAGTCGGTGAAACCAACGAGAATCGACAAGAAAGTTGAAGTCACTGGGGAGACACTACTCGAAAAAAATACACATTAGTAAAGAGTAAAGAATATTTAAAAAATCGAGGTTGTAAACATGCTCCATTGAGGATTTTCAGAGAGGAAAATAATATCAGCAAATGCGCTCCATTGACAATTAGAAAGGTCTAGCCTTCAGGGCCATTTGGATAAGTGGTTGGAGCAGCAGGATGGTTCGCAGAACGACGAGAAGAATGGATGTGACTTTCTGCAAAATTTTCGACCAGTTTTTTGGCGGGTATGTATCCGAATTCAAACTCACTAATAACTTTTGAGATTGCTTCTCCAAAGTCTCGGACTCATTTAGCATGAGGATTTTTTCCATGGAATACTCGTATTCCGAGGTTGACCCGATAGAACTCGAGGTTAGTTTCCACCTGAAACTTTGAAAATTTTTTGAAAATTTTTGAAATTTTCAGGGGGCTCACTTTGATTTCAGGGTCTGACTGAGTTTGATTCCAGTGATAATGATAATAAGGGTTGACGGGATCCATGAGATGTAATAAACGAGGTCTACGAGGTTGGCAGCCAGGTGTGTGTATCTGATAATGACGGACTTGACGAGTTCCTCGGAAAGCAGAAGGATCAGGGAGCAGAGGATCACGAGCTGAAAGTTACAAGTTCAGAGACTCTGATTGTCTGCGTCTCTCACGACTACACCACGCACTTTGGAGAGACGCAGACAGTCTCGCATCTCTGCGTCTCACTCTGCGTGCTCACCTTCCATGCTTTTTATCTTCAGAACCAATAGAGCTATCAAAAAGTTGTTCACTACGAAAATGTGTGAAATTTAATTTCACACATTTTTGTAGTTGACAACTTTTTGATAACTTCATTTGTTTTTGAGATATAACTCTTGGTGTGTGTGAACGAGCTCAAGCGAGAAACGGGGGAAAGTTAGAGACGCAGACAGTCTAATTTCTCTGCGTCTCCCGTTTTTTTGGACAACGTGCAACTACACAAAACAGGCTTGATCTCAATTTACCATGCAAGTTTTTAACACTCTTTTTTTTTGGTACTGGTAGATCAAAACTTTGGGCTAAAGTTGTGGATTGTATGATTTGATCTACAGGTGTTAAAAAGCGAAAGTTATCTTCACTCAATTCTGTTCATCTTTCTAAATACCCCCAACTATCTTAAACCCGTCCGAAAACCCAAACCAAGTTGCTGTTTGTCAGCTGATCCTCGATTCCAACCGCTCAATCATATGTATACTACCAAAATCACTCTACCAGATGAAAACAACGCCCACGCATTGCTACTACGTGTCCATCGGACCAGCAAACCCCTGAGTATCTACTCACCCAAATCTTCGTTTTAATCTGCTCGAGCTTCAATGACCTGTGCAACTTCCTCATCTCCTCCTGACGACGTCGCTGCTCGACGCCATCGATTTCTACGGGTTCGATCCATATCGGATAGGATGTTGGGAACATTTCAGAAAACTAGCAATATAGCATTTTATTCAAACCAAGAAAAAAAAATGATAGAATGAAAAAAAGGGGGTGCGGCCACCATGGAGCGGGGCACAAAGTTCGTCGCTGGAATGTGCTAAAAACGGAATAATTGCGCGGTGGAGCGAACTTGATAGGTGAGGATTTGTAAACACATTCGAATTAGTCGGGAAGGCGAGTGGAACAATTTAATGAGATCTGGAAGAGAAGGAATCAGGGTGAAGAGGTGATGTCACGGATGGTTGGGGGAGGAAAGTTCGGAAAGTTGGGAAGTTTGGAAAGTTGTCGGAAAGTCGGAAAGTTCGGAAAGTCCGGAAAGTCGGAAAGTCCGGAAAGTCGGAAAATTCGGAAAGTCGAAAAGTTCGGAAAGTCGGAAAGTCCGGAAAGTCGGAAAATTCGGAAATTCGAAAAGTTCGGAAAGTCGGAAAGTTCGGAAAGTCGGAAGGTTCGGAAAATCGGAAATTTCGGGAAGTCGGAAAGTTAGGAAAGTTCGGAAAGTTAGGAAAGTCGGAAAGTTCGGAAAGTCCGGAAAGTCGGAAAGTCCGGAAAGTCGGAAAATTCGGAAATTCGAAAAGTTCGGAAAGTCGGAAAGTTCGGAAAGTCGGAAGGTTTGGAAAATCGGAAATTTCGGGAA
Source organism: Caenorhabditis sp. 40 LS-2015 (assembly GCA_900536305.3). NCBI lineage: Eukaryota > Metazoa > Nematoda > Chromadorea > Rhabditida > Rhabditidae > Caenorhabditis > Caenorhabditis tribulationis. The sequence continues at coordinate 6,499 of LR543380.1, forward strand.
GTCGGAAAGTTAGGTAAGTCGGAAAGTTAGGGAATTCGGAAACTTCGGAAAGTCGGAAAGTTCGGAAAGTCGGAAAGTTCGGGAAGTCGGAAAGTTGGAGAGGATTATCGGCAGGAACGGAACATCTACAGTACCGCTCAAAAGTTTCCAACTAAAATAGGTTAGTGACCATCTCCATTGCTTATCTCATACGGCTGAACCAAATCCTGGAGCCAACCGCGCCCGATGAGTCCGATTAGCAATCCACAGAGAATCCACTGGGCTCTTTTCTGCAAAAAGTGAAAGTTTTCCATTATTTCCCGCTACAATAATCCCTTACCAACACATCCAATTCCTCCTCGCAATTTTCAGCTCTCGCACAGAGCTCCTTATTGCTCTGGTACGTCTTCATGGAGGCCTGTGGGCAATTATTGGGGCTCCACGCATCGTGACGTTTTTTGGCGTAGGCGGCTCCGGCTGTAGTCACTGCGGACAGAGCGAACAGTGCCAGGTTGATGAGTTGTCTGGAATTGGAGTCCGGCGGAGTCTGATGCTCAACCAGGATTCGGACGATGGGGATGAGGACGAGGAGGAGTAATGCAAAAGACATTGTTGTCTGGAAGAGGGGATTTAGTCCAAGAAGCGATACTTCGTCCAACTCACTCTGTGGCGGGTTTCACGTTCCAATAGCCAGATGTGCCTGAGCAACTCTAGTCGGTGTGGAGCCTCCATAGACGGCATTTTGACTGGATTTTTCAATTCAAGTTTCTCAGGCGCCAGAGAGAGGCGTGTACTCATAAGACTCGCGTACACTCCACTCATAAGACTGCTCAGTGACCGTGTGACTACATCAGTTGATGTTGGGGTTGGAGGTCTGTGGGAGTCAATTGCTCAGTGGAGCATACTAGAATCAGCCGAGTTTTTGGGAAGAATGGGTGATGCGGGTTTTCGCAAGCCTGGGCTGAATCCCAGTGACAGAAAGAGCACGGAAATCAGCAAGTGACTCCCATCGCTGACTGATCATCAAAAGGTTAACCATTTAAAAGTTTGATACTCAGTCAACGATGACGTCATAGGAAAACCTTGAGGCTAGCCGCGACGCAACCGCTACGCAACACAACAATGGTATACATAGGTTCTCTAGGATTCCGTGGATTGTCTCGAATATAAGGTCTCGAGTTTCAACAGTAAAAGTTTATTAGGGAGCCATTGATGAAACAGAGAAACATTCAACGTTTATGGATCCCCAATCATCGTTGCATTCTGCACCACATTCTCTACCACCATGCCCCACTCGTACGGCTGAACGATGTACTGAAGACCGTACGCCCCAACGACTCCGATGAGCAGACCCCAGACAAGCGAGTTGATGAAGCTCTGAAAAAAAAACAACTTTGTGTCTCACCTCAAATGGCGAGTACCCCCTACCACGAGCTTGGAGTGCTTCTTCCACCACTGTGCAACTGTTTTCAGATGAAGATCCGGTTGGGTACTACGCACCATGTCTAGTTTACCATTTGCGAATTGATAGAGCGTGACATAGAACCATATTATATGGTACAAGAATCTGACTCCGTTCAATGCGGTCAGTGTGAGGAGCGCATGGTTGACGAAGTGTCTGGTATTGGAGTCCGGGGGATAGTTATGATCCAGGAGGATCTTGATTATGAGGAACAGGGCAAGAAGGAACAGTGCCCAATTCATGGATGACTGAAAACCCTTTGAATGATAGGTGGAGGAAAAATAACATACCTTGTGGTCAGTCTTAGCTTGCGCTTTGTGTACGCATCTGAGCAGCTTACTTCTGGCCTCCAGGTCTAGGCCCAATGAATGGAACTCTGGCAGAGCAAAGCCATCTTCCACGTCTTCGTTTTTTGGTGCCTCATTGACAGCTGGTTTGGATTGTGGCTTCTTACCCTCCACGGTCAGCGCGACCATTCTGAAATGATTGGCTCACCAGAAAACCCGTTTCAGTGTACCTCTAAGAATTTCCTATAAATCGGCTCATTTATAAAGTAGAGTCAGGGCTTTCAAATGCGCTATGTGGCTAAATCTGTAAACTTCTAGAAATCGAGATACGGGCTTCGAAAGATGGCATTTATCTCCATTCCCACGGTGGCTCACCATCTTTCAAAGGCTATATCTCGACTTATAGAAGTTTTCGCAGGCGGCCACATAGCGCATTCGAAAGCCCTTTTTCTGTTCTATATATAAGCCAATTTATAGAAAGTTCTCAGAGGTAGCCTAAAGCGGGTTTCCTGGTCAGTTATAAAGCCGTGATAATCAGGACAAAAGTAAAAGGAATATGACCCAGTCATAAGACATGGACTACGTGACTACATATCGAGTAAGGCGTTGGTGCATGTCAGGAGGTGGACCGTGAGAATAAGTAAGATGGAAGTAATCAGTGAAGCACGCAGAGTGTACTACTAGAAGTTTTTTGGATAGAGGGTTTCAGAAGGGAAGTGGAGCTTGTTAAGAAGTGAAGTGGACTGTAAACGCCTCACAAGGGAATACTTAAAGCCTTGAAGCTAACTGGTTTAAGTGAAGCAAAGAGGGTCATGAAAGTATATTAGGGCGATCCAAATCAGTTTTCAAAACCTGCTTACGAGACCTCTGAGTAGCTGCAATTCAGGTCCGAAAATTGTCAGTTTCAACTGATAAAGTTTTCAGCCAAGGCTTCGCTTGATACATTTGCATTAGTCATTCATTCTATAGCTTCGGGGGGTAGAAAAACTGAAAAAGAGGCTAGGTGGGAAGATAGAGCCGATTCTCAATAACGGAAATCGAGCGGAAATTTGAAATCGCTGTACACATGTGATTTTCTCGTTGTCTGATTACATTCTAGGTATCAAGTCGTCGTATACCTTTACCATAGAAAAGTTTGATACTCAGTCAACGATTACGTGATAGGTTGGTTCGACGGTTGACTAGGCATGTTGGTTAGGGTGGTTTTCTGTGCGAAATGGTAATTTTCCAAATCTTGGGAAAGTGGCACAGGTGAAGCGCTGCCGATCCGTTTTGGATGGGACCAGGTTTTTGATCCATAACTGCTCCGTTTTGGGCTCAAGTTTGGAGCAGTTATAGAACCTAGTTTGGAGCAGTTATAGAACAAAAACCTGGTCCGATCCATAACGGATCGGCAGCGCTTTATTAGTGGGTTCCCAGTGTCTCGATTTTTCTCACAACATCTTACGCTTGTTTTCCTGTGAAATCCCACACTTTCGAACTCTTCCCCTTGCTTCACTGACCAATTTAGCCGATTCGTTCCCATGTACTTTGTACCCCGGTGCCAGGTACTGCCTCTTACCTCTCTCTTTTCTCTCTCTTTATATCTATCTCATGATACGCATATACACACCCCTACTGATTCCAAGAAGTCATCTGAGTGTATGTGGGAAATTCGCCTAGTTTCTTCTAGTTTGGATTTCAAGAGAAGTATCAGTCCACTTTTTAACATCGGCTAGCTTGCAGGTCCCATGGCTTCATCATCGCCTCCGATCAGTGACCCTCAACTTCCGTTGGAGTCCAGCAAAAATGACTCAGGGAAGTCAATCGATGGGAAAGCACCGGAAGTTTCGAGAGGAGCAGCGTTTCCAGTTGCAGAGAGCCGAAAGGAATTGATGAATCAGCTGGAAAGCGCGCAAGCAGATTACAATGATCTAGTGAGTTTTGGGGGGGGGGGGGGG
>LR543380.1:17695-132151 GCA_900536305.3 Caenorhabditis sp. 40 LS-2015
CCCCCACCCCCCCCCCCCCCCCCTCTCTAATTCTCATATTTTGAAATCGGTCTCATGCTCTTATTATCCTTTCAATTTCAATTTTCCGCTTGGTCTGTTTGTCACCAGTTTCGCAGCTGTACTATTTCATATTCTAACTTGTTTCTCGCTGGAAAATTTGTACACCTTGCTATCCCAATTTATTACCTCGCACCTATTATCCTGTACTTTCTGCCCATCTCTCTATTTCATTTTGACTTTTCCCAGGCCTCCACTAGACCCTCCTGGTCCATTACTGTTTCAGGTTGGTCTAGACCATGCCATTTTGAGCCGTGCAATTCCAGATACCCACTATCAATCAGTTTTTCTGTCTCTAATCCTCTTTGATCTCCATATTTTCAACGATACAAACCGACTTTCCCACCCCCTTCTCGTGTGATAGAGCTCTAGATTTCAGGTCTCTCGAAACGTTTCTTCATTTTTCTCCCCATATAACACGTAAATTTCATATGGTCATTACCCATCTCCCCTTTCTTCTTTTTCCTTAAAATCATCATTTTGTAAATCTATTCTCAATGCAGTCTTATTTTGAATGAACAAAAAAATGTATTCATGGATGTTTTATGGATCCTGAGAATCAGAGCTAGGACCCATAAGAAAGGGTGTTGGATGGATATGGCTCGGTGAGCAATTTTTCCAATTATTTTGGCGGGAAAAAAAGTCAAGGATGAGCAGAATACCGCCTCCGTTAAATTGCACGGGTCTTGTCAAATCTTCGTTTAGGAGCTCCTTCGTCTACAAATCAGATTTTGCTCCCCGAAAGTTTTCAAACTCTAAAGTTGAATGATCTCGATATTTTAACGACCCATAAAATTCTACCTCAGAATCAAGACCTCCAAGATAAAAACTCATAAAAATTGAGGTTTGAAACTGAAATTGGTTTCAAAATTGTTTGAAAATCTTTTTCAAACCGATTAGAAAACGATTCCGAATTTGGTTTGAACGCATAAAAATGGGACAATTGTCGTGAATATGGACCTAAAGGGCGGAGTTTCAAGGAGGGTGGCTTTCAAAGGATATTGAAGGTTTCTAGAGGATTCTGGATTCTGAAAGATTCTGGAAGATTCTTAATGATTCTGAAGAAGTTTTGAGGATTCTGAAAGGTTCGGACGGAATCTGAACTAGTCTGAATCAAAATTTTACTTCATCACTTTCATCTTTTTCTCCTTTCTTCTTCATGAAACATCTCATTTCTCATTCTGAAGTTTAATCAAAGCGTTGGAAAGTTTCAGCTTGGGAAGTTTCCAAAAGATCTGAAATTGAAATTATTGGCTGAGATGGCTGAGCAACAACAAGGTGTATCGATCACCTGGCCGAAGGGATCGCCAAGCTACTTGGAGGAGAGGGTAAGTTGAAGGGATTCGTGGTGGCCTAGGATTCCACAACTTGGTGACATGGCCTAGGATCCCATAACTCTGCCATATGGCCTAGGATCTCATAACTCGGCCACATGACCTAGGATCCGATAACTGGGCCACATGACCTAGGATTCCATAACTCGGCCACATGACGTAGAATCCGCAAGAAAAACAAGACTCCCAAGCTAAACTCATCCCAAACATTCTAGGAGCGCGGCATCCTGATCATCTCGATCCAAGACCTCTACAAAGACATCGACCGTCGCCAACTGCACCTCGTCTGGAAGAACGCCGATCCATACCCGAACGGATACTTCAAAGCGACGAAACAACAACTCCACGGCTTCAGCCTCGGCGATCTTCACAAGGTCAAGCGGCACTACAAGGAGATGCAGGAGAGGATGATGGAGATGCAGTGCGAGGTTCGTCAGGGATACAGGCCGTGGTATTGGGAGACGAGCAAGGTCGAGTGGGAGGTCAGGGAGTTCGGACGGAATGTGGTGGCTGGGATTCGGAGGAAGTTGGCGTGGTTCAGAAGATAAGATTATTGGGATTGTGGCTTTATTATTGTTGACCAATAAAGTTCACTTGTTTTAAAAACTGTTGTTCAAGATCCTGGTCCTTTTCTCAAAATTCGAAGTAGATTTCTTCATGGATTTGATTGGAATCGGATATTCCATGGGTTGTGCTCATGAGGTTTTGACTGTATTTTTTCATATGAAGTCTGTTTTTTTCAGATTTTCGGACGTTCTCCGAAAAGTATACTCCAGAATCTTAAGATTAGTATTCAAACTTTTTCAGTTTTTGTTTTTGAGATCTGAATCTGAATCTGATTTTTCATCAGTCTTGACCGTGGTATTGGATTTTAGACCACACCTTAGATTTTATTCTACACCATTTGAAAGGTAACATTGGGAGACACAGACAGCGAGACGCTCTAGGTTGTCTGCGTCTCCTCACTGTCACCCCTCAACATTACACATTTTATAACTCGCTATCCGTGAGAGCTACCAAATAGTTGTTAACTAACAAAATGTGTAAAATTTTATGGGCTCCATTTTTGTTGTTGTAAAATTTTTGATAGCTTTTTTAGTTTTTGAGATAAACGCGGAAATGTAAAGGTGAGGTCAGTTTTTTTATGGCCACTGGGCATTTTGACACTTTTCGATTTAACACTTCTTTTCTGGAGAATTTTCTCTTATAATCCAGTCCTAAGTAAAATCGACTCTCTATTCTGAAACAAAAGTCTGCAAAAACTTCCCGTGATTCTAGTTATGATCTCCCAAAGTTGCCTCCAGTAGTCATATGAACCTATACCATACCATCAACCCACGCCAAGTATCAACAGAAGCAGGCAAATTTATGAGGTCACAACTCGAATTGCAAGAACATTTTGCAGATTTTCACATTGGAATCTAAAACTAGAGGGTCGATATTACCGCAGACCTGATAATGGGAGAAAAGTTGAACCCCAAAAAGATCAGTGAACTTTCTGTTAACCAGAAATATCATCTTTCTTCAAAAATACAACTGCAACGAAATAAAAAAAATATCGTTCGTTTCCTCTTTTAATGCCGCCCCCCTCCGTTTTTTCTTCTCGAGTTTTCCCCCCATCTTTTTGGTTTCCCTCTTTCCTCGTCTTTTCTGCTTGACGTATGTATGTATGTGTGTGGTGTGTGTGTGTACACTTGTCGATCAATTCTCGTACAACAACCGACACGTTGGCTTTCTTCTTTCTCTTCGATTTTCCCGTTCTACCAAAAGAGCTGGCCTAGGATCCGACAACTCGGCTATCCAAGTTCTCGGATCCTAGGCCATCTTCTAAATCTCTTCCAGATGCCTTCCACCAAAATGTGCCAAGAGGTCTTCTCCTACGCCTCCCACATTCTAACCACGCTCACGCTGATCTTCGTGATCACCGCCGACAATTGGGTCGTCTTCACCTACAACGTCGTCATCTTTTTCCACTTTTTCACCATCACCCAATCGCTGAAGAACTATTGGCTCCCGTCGTGCTACTTTTATGTGTGGGAGGTGAGTGTGGGTAGATCAAAAAGTGCTTCAGTGGTAGATCAAATAGCGACCCCTTTTTCAGGCAATGATCTTCACCGTCGCCTCCTACTCCATCGTGGTTTTGATCTACGAAAAACTCAACGAGCAGGAAAAAGTCGTGGAACTCTACCAACTCAAGTGGACCCTGTGGAACTGCTTCACCTTCGTCGCCGATTTTATAGGTAGGTCAAAAATGTTTTTCGAGCTCTAACTCGCTTCGTTTTGCTCCGATTCATCTGAAACAAAGCGCAATCGCTTGGAAATTAAAAATCCTTCAAAATGAGTATAATCATGACCAAAAAAGCAAAAATCGATTTTTTCGTGTCGAGACCCATACCGGGCATTTTATTCACATTTTGAGCTCTAACTCGCTTCGTTCTGCTTCGATTCGTGTGAAATAAAGCGCAATCGCTTGGAAATTGAAAATCCTTCAAAATGAGTATAATCATGACCGACTAAAAAAAAATCAATAATTTCTCGATTTTTCGTGTCGAGACCCATACCCGACATGTTTATACTCATTTTAAAGCTCCAGACAAGCCCAGCTCAAACATCACAAAAGGAAATTTCCAGGAATCGTCATCCACGCGTCATCGTTCAACGGCTGGAATTTCGATGAGCCGCAAAGCCAAGAAAACGAGGAGCCACGTGGCAAATACGAGAGCTTCGAGCCGATCGATAATGTTCCGGTTCGAGATGTGAACCTTTAAGTGTTTTATAACGAGTTTTCTATTTTGTCTTAAGTTTTTTTTAACGATTTTGATGATAAAATACAGGGTTTTCCAACTTCTTTTTCAATTTCGAGAAAATCGGTTTTCATCGCTTTCCGCCTGCAGCAAACGCGCTCCAGTGCTCACTGACCAAAAACCTATCATCACCACCTGCTGCCCTTCTCCAAGTACACAACAGACCCATTTTCGAAATTCTGCACTTTTTTTAATGACCTCTTAATGACACATCTGTGCGCACCACGCACAGATGCACAATTGTATCGGAGTATTTCGAAACGACACGATCTTTTTTCATCGGCGAAATTTTTGGTCTGTTCGACATTTTTTTCTGAGGTGGGAGACGCAGGCAAGCTAGAGCGTCTCACTCTGCGCCTCTCTCTCTCTCTCTCTTGTAATTAAAAATGAAGTGGATTTGAGTGTAAGTCAATGCAGAGCTACCATCTTTTTAGACGCAGACACTTAGTCACTTTCGTTTCTCTGCGTCTCCCTTCTCTCTAATAACTTTTCATGATCTCACCTCACACCACACCTCCACATAACCGTTGTTATCTTAAGAACAAAAAGAGCTATCCAAAAGTTGTCAACTACAAAAACGAAGCCCATGAGATTCTACACATTTTGTCAGTTAAAAACGTTTTGATAACTCTCCAACCTAACGAGTTATGGGGTGTCAAAGAGGCAAGACGCAGAACTGCTTATCCTTTCATCTTTGCGATGGCCGAGTCGTCGGATCATAGGCCACAAAAACACATCGCATGTTCTCTGCTCAATCGATCGCTCTCATTTGCATATGTTTGCTTTGTAAGCACCTCGTGACATATAGCCTATGAGACATAGACGCAGATTTTCTCTTTTTTTTCATTACTTTCTGATTCATGAAATTTCAGCACCATGCTCTCCCATCTCAAATTCCTTTTCACTGTGGTAACCATACTGCTCACCCTCCTAACCTTCCAATGGACCTACATCTCGCAACGTCCGTCCCTCGCCGGGTGGAACTTCTTCCTGAGTGTTTTCTACTTTGGAATCGTGTTCACGATTACAAATACCAACAACTCGCTCAAATGGTTCAGAGACTTGCAGGTTGGTTTTTTTTTTGTGATCTTCTCTTCAAAAATTTTCAATATTTTCAGCGCTGGCTAATCTCTTTGCACTTCTCCGCGACCATCTATCTGATCTGGAGAACGCATGCATCGGAGATGATTCGCGAGTATGGACCAGTTGAACTTTCCAACGGCGATCGCATGATTGTCTATGCTGGATGTTTTAGTGAGTCTCAAGAATTTTATATCTGCGCTTTTGCTTAGGCTCAGGCGCGGGCGTTAGACTGCAGAATTGCGCGATGCTAAAAATCGCGGATTTTGTCGAAACTGGTTTCGGCTTAGGCTCAGGCGCAGACCCAACCCGCACTATTCGGCGTCAGGTTAGACGCAGGCGATAGACTGAGCAATTGGGCTGAGGAGGCAATGCCAAAATCAAAAATTTTGCTCAAACATTTCTTACGTTTAGGCTCCGGCTCAGGCCTAGCCCGCGCTAGTCGAAGCAGGTTAGGCTCAGGCGCTTGTTTGGCGCTAGGTCTCGAAGACGTTCTTTAGAATTCCGCTATACCATCTAACACATAATTTAGTTAGACTTAGGCTCAGGCGCAGGCTTCCAGACTGCGAAACTTAGCTTAGGCTAATATGACTAGTTGTCCTCCAGAAATACAAAGCCAACCTCAAACTTTCAGTGAACTTGTTCCACCACTACGCTCTTGTTCACTTTGTGCGTATTGTCGAGCCACCGGACAGGTATCCGCTGATGTTTTGGATCCGAGGACTATGGTATGACTAATCCTTTTTTTTTGTATTTGTAACTTTTTTTGAAAATTGAATAATAAAACTTTGATCCCTTTCTTGAGACATAACCATGCGGCACTTTGCAGAAATGGGCGTGGCTAGAAAAATCGCGAGAGAGAAGAGAGACGCAGAGAAACTAGAGTCTCTATTTGTCTGCGTCTCTCTGTGACTGTGACCGCGACGCGCACGCTACGCAACTGAACAAAAAACGTGGCTATTGGATCCTAAACGAGCACAGATTTTCACTCCGATTCGATGAAAAGACAGAGAGACGCAGACAGGGAGACGCTCTAGCTTGTCTGCGTCTCCCACCTCTCACCCGACAACATTAGACACCTCATAACTCACTAGCCGTAAGAGCTATCAAAAAGTTGTCAACTGACAAAATGTGTAGAATTTTATGGGCTTCATCTTTGTAGTTGACAACGTTTTGATAGCTCCATTGGTTTTTGAGATAATTTCCCGTAAAAAAAAAGCAAGGCATCATGAGGTTGATGCAGACAGTCAGACGGACTAGCTTCTCTGCGTCTTGCCTCTTTGACACTCCATAACTTGTTAGGTTTGAAAGTTATCAAAAAGTTGTTAACTAACAAAATGTGTAAAATTTCATGGGCTCCATTTTCGAAGTTGACAACCTGTTTGATAGCTCTTTTAGTTTTTGAGATAATGATGGTAATGTAAAGTTCAAGTGATATGAGGTTGTTCTCACTCTTTTTCAAAAGTTTCCTCTCAACTCTATTATCTGTTGACACAAAAAAGAACAAAGAAACGAGCAAAATGTCCCATGAACATTTGCATATAGTGTCATCGTGGCATTTCGTGTCTGTGTACATTGCGGTTTTCCCAAATGTTATTGGTTGGCCTATTCGAATTTTTTCTTTCGATGCCTTTCGAAACCAATCAGCAATCAGAGGGGCGGAGCCTAAAGTCCGCAAACACCGTGGCGAGTTTTCACACTTCCACATAGACTCGGCATAGAATTTGGTAACCCCGTGACTTGTTCAAGGTCGATATGAATTCTCCGACCAATTTCCCAGATCCCAGAATGGCCTCCGAGCAGTGCAGAAAGGATTCTATAAGCTCCTTCTATAAGCTCCTTCTATTCATGTCCACTGCCATGGTCATGGTCGGCACGTTTTTCTTTACCATCGCCACTCCGGCCGGCATCGCTCGAATCTGGACGGCGTTCACCTTCATGTTCATGGATCTAGTGCTCATGACGCTCTACTTCAACAAGGAAATGCTCAAGGATTTTCATAAGGGAGAGGTGAGTATTTCAGGACTTTGTAGTCTTCTAGGCCGGAATCTGGGCTTTCGAATGAGCTATTCGGCGATTTATGGAACCTTCCAGAAGCTGAGATACGGGATGAAAAATGGGTCATTTTCTTTCAAGGCATATATCTCGAGTTCTAGAAACTTTCAGAAGTAGAAAATTGGCTCATAGATAGATCAAAATCTGGGCTTTCAAATGAGTTTTGTATCAGCTTATGGAGACTTCTAGAAGTCGAGATATCAGCTTGTAAAGACGGGAGTGTCTCTACTTCTAGTAGTGTCTAGAAGTAGCCCTGATTTGGTTCTATCTATAACCTAACTTTGAGAATTTTCAGCTCTGCATAGTCTTCATTTCCATTTCATACAGTTTCTTGGCTCGTTTTGGACTTTGCGATCACGATGGATACCAACAGATTACCCCTTTTGAGAGATTCGCCATTTACTGTGACTGCTCGTGTGAGTTCCGGGTCGATGATGTGAATCAAGGTTTATCTCAAAAACTAGAAGAGCTATCAAAAAGTGTTCAACTACAAAAATGGAGCCCATGAAATTCTACACATTTTATTAGTCAACAACTTTTTGATAGCTCTCACGGCTAGCCAGTTATGAGGTGTCTCAGGTTGTCGGGTGAGAGGTGGGAGACGCAGACAAGCTAGAGCGTCTCACTGTCTGCGTCTCTCTGTCTTGTCGTTAAAAATTTGAGCGGATTTGAGTGTGAGTCAGTATTTTAGACACAAACAAGTAGACGCTCTCGTTTCTCTGCGTCTCCTTTCTCTCTAACCACTGCTCATGAGCTCACCTCACACCACACCTTCTATATAATCGTTGTTATCTTCAAAACTAAAAGAGCTATCAAAAAGTTGTTAACTACAAAAATGGAGCCCATGAAATTTTACTCATTTTACTTGTTGACAACTTTTTGATAACTCTTATGGCTAGAGAGTTATGAGATGCCGAATAAAAGGCTTGAGCGTCTGACAAAAAAACAACGACACTCCACTATTCCGCAGTGTCATTTTCAGTATGATTTTTTTCCAGTGATCTGCTTGCACTACCTGGCCTTTACGCTCCATCAACGTTGGCACAAAAATCAACGGCAGTACACCTTCGTCGAAGTTGTCTACATGTGAAATTCTCAAGTTTCCGCAGGGTTGTTCGTGCGGCAACTTGCAAAAGTGGGCGTGGTCTAAATTGTGTTACTTTCTTTGTGGTTTGCATGGTTGATATGTTAATAAAAATTTCTAATTTTTTCGTAATTTTTTCTTGAATTTGTGATTTTCTTAGAGTTTTAAACTCTCTTGATATCTATCTCATCTTTCAGGAAGACAACTGTGCGGCAGCTTTGCAGATTGTGGGCGGGGCTTAACTTTCAAATAAATTCTCGACGAAATTCTTGATCATTGAACATGAAAATTCTTCCAGAATTTTCGATTTTTTCTCAAAATTTGTACAGTGAATTTTTTGGACTACGCTCACTTTTTAACGCTTTATATCTCAAAAAGGGGCGGAGCTATCAAAAAATGATCAACAATAGAATTGTGTGAAATTTTATGCTGAGCAGTTTTGTAGTTGACTACTTTTTGAGAGCTCCACCCACGCTCAAGTTATGCGTCGTTAAGGTTAAGACACCTTTGAGTCTACTTCAAAGACACATAACTCAAAAGTGGGCGGAGCTATTGAAACAATTTTAATTACAAAATTGCGTGAAATTTTATGCTGAGCAATTTTGTAGTTGATCACTTTTTGATAGCTCCATCCATTTTTGAGCTATGCGCCTTTAAACTTGAACACCGTTTTCGGGTTTGAGGATTCATCTCATTGGAATCATGTCCAAGAAACCATATTTCACAATTTTCGACTCTACCCAAATTTCAGACCATCATGACCATGGGCCTGTACAAGTCTCGAGCCGTCTTCATCGTCTTCAACTTCCTCCTCACCATCATGACGTTCACGTTCGGCTTCTGGGCCGAAAACATGTGGGTGATGGTGTGGAACGCGTGGATGTGCTCGTACGTGTTGCTGCTCTCATGGTACGAGGCACGCTTCCGCGATCTCGGCGTCTTGCAGTTCTTTGAGGTAAGGTGTTCTGGCGAAAATTTCATGAAAAACGGTTCACGGAGAGTCAAGTTATGGCTAGAAATTGTTTCGCGCGCTTCTTGGCCATTGGTAGATCAAAAAATCGATTTTTCAATTTCGAGTCAATTTTGATCTACCAAGCGCTGACATTATCTATTTGCCAAGCTTTGAGCCTTCGCGCAACGACACTCCGATATTCCGCTGTTCAAAAAAGCGTTACGGCGGCGCAAAATTTTAGTTATTTCGTGGCGTTAAAACACTTTTCTGAACAGCGTAATTTTGGAGTGTCGTTGCGCGAAGGCTCAAGGGTTGGCTATTAGGACATCCGAAAACCAAGATTCCAACTTTACGGAAAAAAAAGTCCCATTTCAGACCGCTGTGCTCTTCCCCATCTCCGTCTTCGCCACCGCTTACGTGTTCATTGGGAAGCGGGAGCTCGAGCTCGTCGCAATGGAGACGTTTGACGAGCTCGGCCTCTACGCTATCGCCACTGGTAAGCTTTTTGTTTCTTGTCGTAGAATCTGGTGTGTGGAGTACGCAAACACAGCGACGTGAAAATGCAGACGAAACAGTGAAGTTGACGCACAACTTTGAGTAGTGTCGTCGAATAGTGCGCCTCGTCTGCAAACTTGCGTGGCGGTGTTTGCGGAACTTGGTCTGCAAACACCGAATCGCACGGAAAGTTGCACAATATTCAAATTTTTGGACGTATTTAGTGGTGAAGCTAACCTACAGGCGGTATTTGCGGACCTCGCCAAGAACAAAAATCTCGTTTATTTCTTTTCGGGGGGCGTGGCCTATTCGGGGCATGTTTTGGCGCCGAATTCAAAAAAAAAAACGTTTCCAGGGGTCTTCCTCCACATGACCGTCTTCGATGTGTACAAGTCGACCGCAGAGCGCCACTACAGGGAAGAAGCTGGCCAAATCGCCATCATTGTGCATGCTCAACAAATTGAGCTCGAAAATCGATAATTGACCACTTCTGAAACTGTTAAACTGTTGAACTTCTCTTTTTTTCCCCTCTGTCCAAATTTTCAAACTTCCCGCTGAAAAAAAATGATTATTGATTTTTCTCAATGCTGAATAAATTCTTGTTTTCAACATTCAACAGTCTTAACCATAAGCTCCGCCCACAAGCCTAGCAAGCGGGGCGGAGTTTCCCATAAACTTTTATGAGCCTATTTTTCTTAGACCAATCGTAGTTAATGGATTGCTCATTCGAACATGAGCAATTTAGTCCTTCTCGGAGAGAAAGAGAAGAAGAAGAAGTACTTTTTACGACCGCCCATTTTTTCTGAGATTGAGAGTCGTCGTTTTTCTTATTCTTTTTTTTTCCTTTTTGTGCTCAAAGTCTGTGTTTTGCTTATTTTTGGAGCTGCAAGTTTTTTTTTCCAAAAAAAATAAAATTTAGGATCTTCCAGAAGCCTTTAGAATCCTTCAAAATCGTCTAGAACCCTTCAGAATCCTCCATAATCCTCCAGAAACCTTCAGAATCCTCCAGAAGTATTTAGAATCCTTCAGATTCCCTCAAAATCTCAAAAACATTTCTGGAACATACTGGAATCTTCCAAAATCCTGACACTCTTTCAGCATGTCTTATAATTCAGAACCTTTCAGAATACTTTTTTCAGCCTTTGAAAATTTCTTTTTTTTCAGAATATTGTTTTTTGGTTTTCACGGAGACCTGGCGCTAGAGAAATGTAATCGCGCTCCAGTGAGAAAATGTTTAGGCCGCCTAATATTTTCAATATTTTCTTGTTTTGGGCAGTTTTTTTTTCAGTTTTTTCGACAATCTGTGATAATAATAAGAGTTGAACGATCTTTGAAGTCGAAAAAACTGGAAAAAAATTGCCAAAAACATAAAAAATTTGAAGGCGGAGGCGCCTCCCAGCAGAGCGCGTTTGCATTCCTCATGGCGCCAAGTCTCTGTATTTTTATCATTTTTAGATATAGGCTTCAGAATCCAAAAGACATCACTTTTCTAGATGACGTCACTTCTTCCCCGTGTCTCTAGAATATTCTCTTCATCCACTTTTTCCCCCGAATAAAAGCCGCTCGGCCATCTCCATGGGCACCCCTTCGGATATCCCCATGGAAATCGGCAAAAACAAATACAAGATTTCCCCCAAAAAGTCTTCAAATATTCCTGCCCACTTTCTGAATCCGCTAATAACAATGGAGCAAGGAGATTCTGAGTCTGAGCTGGTGAAGCTTCAGTGCATGGGATGTGAGGTCGGAATTGATGTAGGTCAAACGTTCAGTATCTTCCAGAATCTTCCAGAAACATTCAGAATCTTAAAAATTTCCGAAACAATCATCGATCCACCCACTTATAACAGTTAGACCAATTTTTATAAGCGGAAACTTTTTTTCAAAAAAAAAATTTTTTTCCATCGAAAAAAAATTTTCTCCTCCCAGCGAATGATGTTCTTCGACATCGACCGCGAGGATCCGAAGGTCGCAATCCGCCAAAAGATGAAGTACCTCGTGACACTGTTCACGACGGCCGTGTTCGCCTGCGCTTGCTTCTTCAAGTTCGCCGTCGACCTCATCTTCTTCCTGGCGACGAGCGATCCCGCCTACGCGCCAGTGTGTACTCTCGAGACGGTCTCGAGAAATTCCTCGAGGATTCTCTCGAAAAATCCCTCGAGAAATTTCTCGAGAAATTCTCGAGAAATCCCTCGAGAAATTTCTCGAGAAATTCTCGAGAAATCCCTCGAGAAATTCTCGAGAAATTTCTCGAGAAATCGGCGAGGAATTTCTCGAGAAATTCTCGAGAAATTTCTCGAGAAATTCTCGAGAAATTTTTGAGAATTCTCGAGGGATTTCTCGAGAAAATGTTTTTTTATTACGAAATTTTCTACAAATTTTGTCATATTTTCCTCATTTTGAAGTCAGATATCATTCTCAATGCAAATCTTCCCGTTTAGTGAAAAAAAACTATCAGAAATTATGATTTTCAACACTTTTCCCGAATTTGTGGCGTATCAAGAGAATATGATGAAATTTTTGGGAAAAAGTCTCCAAAAATATAAGGAATTTCTTCAAATTTAAGTTTTGCAAAAAACAACGATGCTCCGCCTTTACACCAGTGCGCCTTGTTTATCAAATTTCTCGAGAATTTCTCGAGGGATTTCTCGAGAAATTCCTCGAGAAATTTCTCGAGAAATTTTCTCGAGGAATTTCTCGAGAAATTTCCGAGGGATTTCTCGAGAAATTTCTCGAGGAATTTCTCGAATTTTTCTCGAGGAATTTCTCGAGAGGGGCATTTCTCGAGAAATTTTTTCTCGAGAGTACACACTGCTACGCGCATTGGTACATTTACGGTGGGTTACTGTTGCCTCGTTTCTGTGCAATTTTGCGTCGCGGTGTTTGCACACAAACTCGTTGTTTTGAATTTTAGCCGAACTGCTGTTTTAGTGCAAACACAGCGACGCGAAAATGCAGAAAACAACATTTTGGTGCTAATTTGGCGCTTTTCGCGTCTATTGGTAGATCAAACCGAACTAGAATTTGATTTTTTGATCTACAAGTGCATTTTTGCGTCGCGGTGTTTGCACCGAAACGAGATTTTTTCGAAAAATCAGTTTCTGTGCAAACACCGCGACGCAAAAATGCAGAAAAGACGATTTTTCTTCTGAAATTTTCAGGAGCCATTCTCTACATCCTATTCTCCATCCTGCTCATCTTCCACGTCGCCCATTGTGTCGTCGGGCACGCCATCGAGTCGTTCGACCGGATTCAAGAGCTCAAAAACGAGGAGCGCCGACGTTTCGTCAGCAAGAAGATACTCGTTAAAAATATTTGAACAAATGTGAATTGTTTATTGTAAAATCGAAAAAAATTTGCTTGGTTAATACTGTTTTATTCGACAAAACGCAGAAAGAGGTCTCCGGAAAATCAAAACTCAAACTGCCGCGCACAACGACACTCCGCTCTCCCGCAGCGCGCGCATTTCGCCGTAAATCGACATCCACGTTTTTCAAAGAAAAGGAACACAAAATCGCACAGAAAAACCGGAATTTTCACATACAATTCTGGAAAAACAACGAAATTTTTCACAACAAAAAAACCAGCAATTTTTCAGCCATGACCATCCACCATCACGGCTCGGCGGACCGAAAATCCATCGACGATTTTTCGGACATTCCTCGCGGCGACGCCTGTAAGGCTCTCGTCGAGCAGTTGAACCGGAATTTGTACTCGTTGAATGCCAACATGCAGACCACGTTTAAGCAGATGGTGCATGTCGAGACGAGGTGCAAAAATTTTTTTTTTGGAAAATTTTTTTTTTCAAATTTTCTCATAACTTTCTTCAAAATCAAGTCTAGACAACAAAAGATATATCAAAAGATAGAGAATTTCTTCCTCTTTCTAACTGACAAAAATTCAGAATCGGCCACGAAATCTCACTGCTCTCCTCGTGCCTCCAAGAGAACATGTCAAAGTGCACGATGCCTTATGCTCCACACGAGGAGCAACTGGTGCAGTTAGACACGGCGAAGCGGAATCTGAAGCAGTTGACACGTCTTCTCGATGCTCGACACATTTTCGACACGGAGGACGGGCAGACGGAGAAGCTAAAGGATCGCGCGATCGACGATTCGTTGCTGCCGACGCTGGTGGCGATTGGCGAGAATTTGAAGATTATCAAGGAGGTGAATCGGGTTTTTCCAGTTTTCTAAACTGGAAATAGTCATAAAATTCGATTTTTCCGCCTAAGAATGGTCCAGAGATGTTGAAAATCCTCAGAAAGCGAAAATACACTTTCCAACGATAAAAATGGTCATTTCAATCGATTTTTCCACTTAAAAACCCCCAAAAATCCTTCCAGCTCGGCGCGAAACCGAAATTCGACACCGAATCCTACCACAAAACCAAGGATCGCTATTTGGCATGGAAGGGAACCGAGTTCGCGGTGAAATTCGACGCTCCCGGCGGTCTGGATGATATTTTCGAGGCTTTCACGACGCTGAACTCGGTTACTGGTTAGTGTTGATTTTGAGCGAAAAATTGAAGTTTTTTGAGTGAAAATCAACCGGAAATCAAGTTTTTGAAGCCAGAAATTCAATTTCTTGTGATTTTTCAGCCCGAAAATGACCAAAAAATGACGAAAATCGACACATCTTTTTCTCACAAAAAATTCAAATTCCTTTTCAGATTTCTATCGTCTCTACCAACACCATTTCGATCAATCGCTTAACACACTGCTCACGAAACACTCGGGAGTCGAAGAGCGAAAATCGCTAAAAGAAATCGGAAGCGTTTTTGTGGCGAAAGCCGCGGAGCATTTTCGAACTCATATTGGGTACGGGGAAGGAATTTGGACCAAAATCGCTGAAAATAGTGATTTTGAGTGTAATTTGACAAAAAATCCTTGTTTTTTAGGGAAAAATTGGCAGAGGATCGGTTATTTGCTCCAAAAATCTCGAAAAAAAGTAGGAAAAAGCAAGGAAAAATAATTCCGTTCGAGACCCACAGACAGTTTCGGCGCATGCGCCTTTAAAACAACCGTAGTATTTTTTTGAGATTTTTTCACCAATTTTTTCCTGAAAAATGTCGTTTTTCGGTCGAAATTGGTTGTAAAATAGCCGATGAGTTTTGGAATTTCAATTTAAAAAAATTTAACAACTTTTTCTCACCGGAAAATCAACAAAAATTTAAAAAAAACATAATTCCGTTCGAGACCCGAAGACAATTTTTCGGCTCATGCGCCTTTAAAACTACCGTACTATTTTTTGAGATTTTTTCACCGAATTTTCGCAGAAAATTTCATTTTTCTGGTCGGAAATTGGTTCTAAAATAGTCTACATGTATTGGAATTTCAAAAAATATAGTTTTGAAAAATTTTCGCAAAAAAAAATTGAAAAAAAAACTTTTTTTTTCAATAAATTTTTTTTCGAAAATTGCTAATTTCAAATCGTTTTCAGCTCCCTCTGCAAATACTGCGACGAGTCCGAATCATTCACCCGTCTTCTCGATGCCTGGAAGAACTTCGTGAAAAACGGCGCGCTGGAGAAGATTCTCGAGCAAACCATGGAGGCGTACACCGATTTCGACTTGTTGTCCGATTTGAGAGCGGTAAATCACTTTTGAATTACTTTAGTCGAACCTTTCAAATTTCAGATCGTCACCAAGACATTCGAAGAGTCCGATGGGGGGACGACTACAGAAGAAGGCGTCGATGTGGACGAGGAGTGCATTGAGAATATCGAGCGAATCATTGTGGACGGCTTATTAGAGAGCGCTAAGAAGCCGCTGGCCGAGAAGTTGCGGTCTATGGTCGAGGCTCCGCCCCTGAATTTCGTGAGCGTTTTTTCATCCAGGAAAACTAGACCTGAGAGCCCATAAAAGTGGCCTAACTTTCTCCAAAACCCAGTTTTGATGGCCTAATTTTTCAGCGCTCCGTGGCCGAGGTTTCCACGAGCCTCGAAAACTTTGCCTATCTCCTCCGCGAAGTCTCTCATCAACTTTTGGAGATCTACTCGGACGACGAAGGCCGCGAGTACATGATCTCCATCCTCAAACCGATCTTCACAGATTTCACAGCGCGTTTGGGTCGAATGGAGGACAATTCCGCCCAAAAAGCGCGTCTCGAGGAGTACCTGGAGCGGATTTCTCTGTCCGGACAGTTGTCGGGAATCGTGGACGAGTATAAGGAGCAGACGGAGGCGAAGGCCGGTGGGGAGTTGAAGCAGGCGAAGAAGTGGATGAACGAGAGGGTGAAGGACGCGATTCGAGCGAGCCATCGATTCGTGACCGATAAAATGCCGAATCATGGGGTGAGGAGGACCTGGAACCTTCCGGATGGCCTAACTTTCTCTAGCGCCGAATTTTAGGCCATCTAGAGTACTCTCATGATCTCCAGAATCCCCTAGAATCCTCCAGAACCTCAAAACCAGGAAACTGAAGATCCGTCTTGGAACCTTCCAGAAACGCTCAGTTTGCTCCGAATGGCCAAACTTTCTCTAGGCCATATGGAGCACTTTTTGGGGCATTGAATCCATATTCTCCAGAATCTGGAGATCTCCTGCTCTTCAGAATCCCCTAGACTAGCGACGCTACGCGTCGCTGGACACGGCTCCGCCGTGTTACTGGTTTCAGTTTCTTAACTTAAGTTTGGATAGAATCAATCAGAACCAACTGAGATCTCACAAAAATCTGACATTATGATCTCAACGTTGAAGAAAGTTTCGAAATGAAACAATGTTACGCTAAAAACCTTCAACATTGAAAATTTCTAAGCGATTTTTTAGGCCTGTTTGAGATAAAAATGGTCATAAATAGGCTGAAACTAAAGCAAAACTCACAAAACTTGGCATGCCATCAGAAGGCCTGATGAGCAATAACATATCCAAAATTCAACGCTTCTCATCGAAAAACTTCTCAATACTGGGCGTTAGAAAACCAAAAATATCTTATATCGCTCACCTTGAAAAGTTTTTCAACTAAATGTTGTACAATTTTTATATAGATCGACGCAAATTTTCATTTTACGTTCATTTTTAACCTAATATCTGCATAATTCCCAAAAAGAAGCAAGTTATGGACGGAAAACCAAAGTGGGCGGAGCCTAAAATTTTTTTCGAAACGTGTATAAAAAATGACATAGATCGATAGCGCATAAGAAGTTGTTAGGGAATTTCAAATTTCAAGTCGATTGACCTACTGGTTCTCTCAAACGAATGGAAAAACGGAATTTTTTGAGTTTTTGGTGGCTTGTGCTTTCCGGCTCACCACGGACCCCAAAATGCTCCAAATGACGGGAATTTTTGTAGTCACAAATGCCATACATGTCTAAAGGGGAAGAAAAAAGAAGTACTCCAAAAGCTCCATTTTGAGCCGAGTTATTAATGCAAAAGGAGTGTGACAGATTTTTTCCAGATTTATTTCCAGATTTGTTTTTCTACGCTCTCTTATTAAATGCGGAAAGTATAGGGAAAGCATTTTGTGGGCGGAGTAGAAGCGTGGAAAAAAATCTGGAAAAAACCTGTCACAAACTTTGCCCATTAATAACTCGGCTCAAAATGTAGCTTTTGAGAAACTTTTCTGTTCTTTTTCTTTGAACACATAGGGACTCTGAGTCTACAAAATTTCGAATGATTTGGAACGTGTTGGGGTCAGTGGTGAGCCGGAAAGCACGAGCCACCAAAAAGTTGAAAAATTCCTTTTTTCTATTTGTTTGAGAGAACCAGTAGGTCAATCGGTTCGAGAGTTTTGACTTTCATCATAACTTTTTACGCTCTCTCGATCTATAACATTTTTTTCAAATTTCAGAAAAAAATTTAGGCTCCGCCCACTTCTGTTTAGCGCCCCTACCTTGCTTCGTTTTGGGAGTTGAGAGATTATTCTGTTAAAAATGGGCTTAGAATAAAGCCCTGCTCCGATCTATATAAAAATTGTACAACATTCAGTTGAAAAATTTTTCAAGACGAGTGATATAAGATATTTTTGGCTTGAGAACAATTTCTAACACTCTGTATTGAGATAGTTTTCAATGAGGGTGTTTGAATTTCGGATATGTTATTACTAATGAGGTCTTCTGGTGGATCATCAAGTTTCGTGAGCTACGATCAAGTTTCAGACTACTTATGACCATTTTTATCATCCTTATACCTAAACTGGTCAGAAATCTTCGATTTTCAAGTGTTGGAGCGTTCGATTTTGCGACGTGTTCACTCTTTTTCCATGTTTTTAGTTTTGGGTAATATGATGATGAAATGATCACAGAGGCAGTAGACCCCGAATTCAATCTCAAGCTGGCTGGGACGAAGATTATATTTTTAGATTATGTAGACATCCTATTTGAATCTCTCTAAGCTCAAGTTGACAGTTTACAAACAGTAACACGGCGCAGCCGTGTCCAGCGACGCGCAGCGTCGCTAGTTTGGCAATTTGAAAAATTGGGAACTACCGGATTTAATAAGAGAGTGCAGAATCTTCTAGAACCTTCTAGAATCCAATTTCAGAGCGAAGTGTACAAGGAGAGCGTCGACATGCCCAAGTCAACACTTCCAACACCACAAGACTTTGTCGTCACGGCGACACAGGTATCTAGATTCTGAACTATTTCAGAATTCTGAAGAACTTTTCAGAATCTCCTCCATCTTCTCCGCTTCTGGGAGGAGGCGTTGGCCAACGAGAACACCAAGATAGCCCTCGCTCAGCACGTGGCTGATATGAATAAAGGTAGAAGGGTTAAGGCTCCAAGATTCTGAATCTCCAGAATCGATTTTACTAGGAAAGGAGACATTCAAATTTCCCGCCCCCTTTTCCAGACACTTTGGAGACGACTCCCGACGACGATACGATATTCGCGGCGATCCTCGACAAAATCGCGTCGCACGTCGTCAAAAAACTGCTGCAATCCATCAACGACGTCTGGCTAACGGACGGGAAAACGGCGGCGCTCTCGAAGGGGGTCGTCAAAGAGTTCCTATGCGACGCCGAGTACCTTCGCGACGCGCTGCTGGATCTTCGCGCCGGCGTTCACGCGAATCTGGACACGACGATCGAGAAGCTGAGGGAGCAGTTGAAGACGATGGCTTGAGTGATTGATAATTGTCTATTTAATGTACATTAACTGGTGGTTGTAATTTATTGGTGTTTATTAATCGGAAATCTTGGTTGATGAAAAATGGAAACTCACAGACCATGATTTATGTGAACCAGACCCTAGTATCAATTAGCAATTTAGTCCAGCCGAAATTTTTCAAAAAAAAAATAGTTGACTCTTCATCATTCATTGCCTACATCGAGTGCATGGTGGGTTGTATGGATCATATACCATTTCCACTGTGATGGGATTGGCCTTGGCTATGGTGACACGTCTGAAAAAAGAAGAATGTTTCTCGGAACTAGCCACAGACTTTGGTTTTGTAGTGGAATTCCCAGCATGGTCGTTTTCTGAAAAAGAGTGGAATTTTTTTCAGGTATTTAACCTTCGAATCTCACAAATGTTTTTTGATTTTTCCGACATCTTTCCGAGAAATTCTCCGAAAATAGAATGTTCCTCCGAAAAGAAAGGCCGGAGAATCGCACCTCCGAATCTGCGACTAAAAATCAAGCCTGGCGTGGACAGCACTATAAGGTCAATATTGATCTGATCCGATTGTCCTGAAGCAGAATGTGTGGAGTCTCTTCGGAAGTTGTGCAGTGTGAAGGTAGATTATCTACATTTCTTGGACACCATTGGCCCTGTCGAGGAGTGATAAACTGCCCAATCTAGTCTATATAATTGTGACATCTACTATGACAGGAAAAGTAGACAACGTTGGGAAATTAGGACTTCTGAGGAAAAGTTTGCTCAGGTGAATAAGCACTGTCCTCAGGTCCTTTTGGTTTGAAGTTGAGAGGGGTCGGAAGTTGCAACAGCGTCAGGTTTAGGTCGGATCTTAGTCAGAGGTTAGTCGAGATTCGGTCGGAAGTTGAATGTTGGCAAGTTGGTGGGCCGTCGGAAGTTCGTCAGAAGTTGGTCAGACTTGAAGAGCGGCGATCAGTCAACAAAACACTTTATTTCAAGCGAAGTTCTTCAAACACACAAAATCAATTAACAATAACTAAACATTGACAATTCTGGTCTTCAGCATCCATTGGATATCGGGCTTGTAACCAAGTGAAGCACGTGGTTGCGTCTCAAATGGAACATATGACACTTCCACTCTCGTCGAATTGGTCTTCTGTATGGTGACGCATCTGAAAAAGGAATAAGGTCATTTCTCGAGACAAGCAACAAAACCATACCGCGAGGTGCTCTTGGTGCTCTCGTAACTGGTTTGCACCAACTTCAAAACCTCCTCGGCGATCTTCTCGTCCATCAGTTCGATCCAACAACACGCACCAACCGGCCGGTCTGCAGTCAGCCATGCTTGAATCACGCTGAATGCCTGCTCTGGAGTTTGAAAAAGACCCACAATCGTGATTTCAAGATTGGACAGGTTCTGGATCACTTCAGTCAGTCTTAGAATATAAAAAAACGCAGACTCAATGACGAGTCTTTTGGCGGCTCTAACAGCCCGAGTGTCGAAGGCGGTCTCTCTTCCACTGGGCGTCATCTCTATGGACTCCAAGCTTTCCGAGTTCTCGACAAGCGAAGGAAAATTTGCGTGCGCCAGTGTGTAATGGCAAGTACGTACATGGTTTGCGTGTAACCGAAAGCCAGTTGGAAGACGAATGATGCCGTAACTGTTCAAGGGAAGACGGTCTACTTGATTCGGCTCGGATCTGCCGCCGAAGAACACTTCATGAAGATCCTTGAAGGCTTCGAAGAGCTTCTTATTGTATTCGAATCGATGGATCTGTTTGCTCTCTCCCTTCGTGACAGTCAATTGAATATAACAAGTGAATGGAGGTTTTGTGTTGTTCCTTCGGCATTCAAACGGCAGCAATAAGTGTTTGTAGTGCTCAATCTTATAGAACAGAAGTGTAGGTTGGACCAGCGCATTCCTCAACTCGATTCCAGATCCCATTTGGTCGAGATAGTCTTTCACAGTCATTCCTTTCGCTTTCGACTCTTCGAGTACCTTCACAGCCTCTTCATGAACTGTCAGATTGTCTCTAAACCTTCTCTCGTCTCTCTCAGTATCTTCTCGACGTACGACGGCGCGGTTTTCTCGCTTGAACGATACGTCGCCGGGGAGTAGAACGTTGTTGTCCGTATTGAATGGGAAGCCGAACTCATCGAAATCGTTATAAGACACGACCCAGTCTTGGTCCTTCTTAACTGACGAAGGAGCAACGCCTTCAGGATAGTGTCGAATGACACCGATTTGGAACTCAGTGTCGTTGACAACTGTGCGATAATCATCCATCTCGAGGGTGTCCATCTTGAGTGGAACCCTTTTTTCTACCTCTCGAATCGAAGGCATGCAGGCGCTGATTCGAAATCTGAAATCAAGAGTTGCCATTAGAAATTTTTCATCGTAATAATCTACCTGGTATTAGCATCCGTGTGCAGAAGAACTGTCTTCAGACTTTGGTACTGCAACATAGGTCCCAGCATAGTTGTTCACTTAAATATAGTGATTATAAAGAGGAACGTAGTTTGAAACGTATTCGAGTTTGGCAGAAAAAAAAAATTGAGGCAGAGAATCGATGAGCCAAAAAACAAAGAAGACAGAGTGAACAGACAACCACAACAGTCCACTAATAGGTCCAATATCGATCATCTCGCTCTTGTCCTGACGCGAAATGTGTGGTGTTTGTTTGGCAGTGACCCCGGGGGAATGGTGGATAATCCTTTTAGATTGGCTGCCGATAGGTGCTAATTGCTCATCACTAGAATCTCGATAATGATGACGGCTTCAAAACAGACCTTTCACAGGAACCATAAACATATTAAGTCAGAAGACACACAAATTTTTATTGTTGGCTCACATGAAATTCAGGTGACGTGGAAGATTGATCAAGAAGACAATTGGTTGTAACTTATTGGTATTTATTAATCGGAAATCTTGGTTATAAAGAATGAAAACTTTATATTATAGAGTTTTCAGAAGGAATTTGAGAAATGTAGATTGAAAGCTCAACTAGGTGATGGGTGGTTCTTTTTTTTCTCAAAACTTCACTGCTATCCACCAAAAAATAGGTCCCGTCCCCCTAGAAATACAACAATTTAAACATTGACAATGCGAGTCTTCAGCATCCATTGAATACTTTGCCTGCAGTCACTTGAACCACGTGGTGGCTCGAATGGAACATAGAACACTTCCACTGCAGTGGAGTTGGTCTTGGTAATGGTGACACATCTGAAAAATGAAGGACGTTTATCCGAAAAACTAGCCACAAAACCATACCGCGAGGTCTTCTTGGTGCTCTCGTAACTGGTTTGCACCAACTTCAAAACCTCCTCGGCGATCTTCTCGTCTATCAGTTCGATCCAACAACGCGCTCCAACCGGTCGGTCTACAGTCAGCCATGCTTGAATCACGCTGAGTGCTTGCTCTGGGAGTTGAAAAAGATCCACAATCGTGATCTCAAAATTGGACAGGTTCTGGATCACTTGAGTCAGTCTCCAAGCATACATAAACGCATGCTCAATGACGACTCTTCTTGCGGTTCTAACAGCCGGAGCTTCGAAGGCGGTCTCCATTTCGCTGTCCGTCACCTCTATGGACTCCAAGCTTTCCGAGTTCTCGACAAGCGAAGGAAAACTTGCGTGAGCCAGCGTATAATGAGAAGTACGTACATGATTTGCGTGTAACCGAAAGCCTGTGGGAACACGATGAATGATTCCGAAACTGCTCAAGACAAGACGGTCCACTCGAATTGGCTCGGATCGCCGCCCGAAGAACACTTCTTGAAGATCCTTGATGGCTTCGAAGAGCTTCTTATTGTATTCGAATCGATGGATCTGTTTGCTCTCTCCCTTCGTGACAGTCACTTGAATATAGCAAGTGAATGGAGGCTTCGTGTTGTTATTCCGACATTCAAATGGCAGCAATTCAAGTTTGTAGTGATCAATCATATAGGGCAGAAGTTTAGGATGAACCAGCGCATTATTCAACTCGATCCCAGATCCCATCTTGTCGAGATAGGCGTCCACAGTCATTCCTTGCGCTTCCGACTCTTCGAGTACCTTCACAGCATCTTCGTGAACTGTCAGATTGTCTCTGAACCTTCGCTCGTCTCTCTCAGTATCCCTTCGAAGTTCGGCGGCGCGGTCACCTCGCTCGAAAGATACGTCGCCGGGTAGTAGAACGTCGCTGCCCGCAGTGAATGGGAAGCCGAACTCATCGAAATCGTTATAAGACACGACCCAGTCTTGGTCCTTCTTAACTGGCAAAGGAGCAATGCCTTCAGGATAGTGTCGAATGACACCGATTTGGAACTCAGTGTCGTTGACAACAGTGCGATAAGAAGCCATCTCGAGGGTATTCATCTTGAGTGGAACCCGTTTTTCCACCTCTCGAATCGAAGGTATGCAGGCGCTGATTCGAAATCTGAAATCAAGAGTTGACATTAGTAATTTTTCATCCTAAATCTCTACCTGGTATTGGCATCAGTGTGCAGAAGAACTGTTTTGAGACTTTGGTACTGCAACATAGGTCCCAGCATGATGGCTCTCTGAGGTTAGTTGGTAAGGGAAGGTTCAGAAGTGACACAAATCGAAAAAAGTACACTACGCCAGAAATATAACAGTTGACAACAAAAAGACAGAATCGATGAACCAAACCAAGACGGTGGACAATCGCTGGATTAAGACGGGTCTCACCCCGATTGCCCTCTGTACTGTGGGAAGGTGCCTAATCGCCTGCGCTCTTCGAGTCCATTGTGGTCACTGTCGATGGGTGTTAATTGCTCAGCCTACACAATGTCGACAGCTACTTATTTGAAGACTACGATTTAGGAGAAGATTTATGCTGAATGTTCTATGAAGTACCACAAAAATAAGTTAAGAAAATGTTCAAGAGAATTTTCAAATTTCCGGCTCCTCCTCGTCTTGCTCTTCTTCTGGTGTCGGATGGTACACAACGACTGTTTCGAAGCGGTCTTCTTGATCTTGGGCTTTCTTCTCTCTTGGAACCCATTGTAGCTTTTTCAATTGCACACATAAAACTCAAATAACGTGGAAGATTTATTAAGAAGAAAGTTCTAGGAAAGCATTCAATTCAGAAACAGAGCTCCGAAAATGCCGCTCCCAAAATCAGAAAACCTTTGAAACAACAACAATTAACAGTTTCTAAACATTAGCGGTGCGAATTATTAGTGTTGGTTCGGCATCGGGATCGAATAATATTTCCACTTGGGTGGAGTTGTCTCTTCGAAAAGTCACGCATCTGCAAAAATGAACATCGATTTGCAAGCTCCGCCCCCCGGTGAACACATACCTTCCACTGCTCCTTGTCTCGTCGTATTGTGCCCTCACCATTTCCAGAACTCCATTCGCCGGCTCCTTCGTCACCATTTGAATCGCCAATTCCGCTCCAATCGGTCGGTCTCCATTCAACCAGGCCTGAATCAGTTCAAAGAACTCGTCTGCCGAACTAGCCGGGTTCCCCGTCGCAATGTATATACCAATATTGTTCAGATTTCTGACGACTGGAACGAGTCTACGCAGCTCGTGATGCGAATGACTTATGGCGAGTTGTTGGGCATTTCGGACTGGCAGACTTTGAAAGGCTCTCGTTTCCTCGTCATGATCCATCAATACACCGTACAAGCTCTCCGAATTCTCCACGAGCAGCGAAAAGCTGCTATGTATCAACATAGTGTCGAATGTTCTTACTGTGCCAGCGCACAATCGAAAACCGACGGGAAGACGATAGACGCCATCGCGTGATTCCAGAATGAAGACGTCCGCCTGCATGGGCACTGTTCTGCGTCCGAAGAAAACTTCGTGAAGACTCTTGGAAGCTCCGAACAGCTTCTTGGTGTACTCGAATCGTTGAACTTGTGACCTTCGCCCATAAGTAATAGTCAGTTGAATATAGTACTTGAATGGCGCCTTCGTGTTGTTCCTTCGGCATTCGAATGGAAGCAAGTTCAGTTTCTCCTGCTCGATGAGCACTGCGAGGTCTTCGGCAGAATGAGAGAGCGCATTTCTTGCGGTGAACTCCTCTCGAGCAACAGGCAGAAGGTAGACCTTGCCGAGATTGTTAACATATTCTTCTACATTCATTTCTCTCGATTTCAATATAGCCAGTGTCTCCAGAGCCGTTTCATGAACTCTCAACCTGTTTCTATGCAAGCTCTCATCGTCTTCCGTATCATTTCGAGTTTCCGTCCATGATTTCGGCTGGAACGAAATGTCTCCAGGTAGTCGAACATTATTGCCCAAGGTGACCGGGAAGCCGAACTCGTCGAAATCGTTTTGGACGGGCTTTAAAGGAACATTCCCTTCGGGGTAGTGTCGAACGATGCCAAGTTGGTAAGAAGTTTCGTTGACAACTGTGCGATAATCATCCATCTTGAGAGTGATCAGCTTGAGTGGAACCCTTTTTTCAACCTCTCGAATCGAAGGCATATGGGCGCTGATTCGAAATCTGAAATCATGAGTTGACGTTACTGATTTTGAGTCGCGAATTTTTACCTGGTATTGGCATCCGTGTGCAAAAGAACTGTTTTGAGACTTTGGTACTGCAATAGAGGTCCCAGCATGACTGTGTTTTCTGAAGTTGGTTGGTAAGGGAAGGTTCAGAAGTGACACAAATCGAACGGCAGAAATATATCGGATCCAGACAAAAAAGACAAAATCGATGTACCCAACCTAGACGATGGACAATCGCTGGATAGAGACGGGTCTCACCCCGATTGCCCTCTGTACTGTGGGAAAGTGCCTAATCGCCTGCGCTCTTCGAGTCCATTGTTGTCACTCTCGATTGGTGTTGATTGCTCAATCTACACAATGACGGCAGCTACTAATTTGAAGACAGACGATTCTCAACCTGTTTCTATGCAACCTCTCATCTTCATCCGTATCATTTCGAGTTTCGGTCCATGATTTCGGCTGGAACGAAATGTCTCCAGGTAGTCGAACATTATTGCCCAAGGTGACCGGGAAACCGAACTCGTCGAAATCGTTTTGGACGGGCTTTAAAGGAACATTCCCTTCTGGGAAGTGTCGAACGATGCCAAGTTGGTAAGAAGTTTCGTTGACGACTGTGCGATAATCATCCATTTCGAGGGTGTACATCTTGAGTGGAACCCTTTTTTCAACCTCTCGAATCGAAGGCATATGGGCGCTGATTCGAAATCTGAAATCAAGAGTTGATATTAGTGATATAATATTGTAAAAGTCTACCTGATATTTGCATCAGTGTGCAGAAGAACTGTCTTCAGACTCTGGTACTGTAGTGGAGGTCCCAGCATGACTGTGTTTGCTGAAGTTGGTTGGTAAGGGAAGGTTCAGAAATGGCACAAATCGAAAGAAGTACACTACGACAGAAAAATATTGGGTTAAAATACAAAAAAGACAAAATCGATGGACCAAACCAAGACGGTGGACAATCGCTGAATTAAGACGGGTCTCGCCCAGATTGCCCTCTGT
Organism: Caenorhabditis sp. 40 LS-2015; assembly: GCA_900536305.3. Lineage (NCBI taxonomy): Eukaryota > Metazoa > Nematoda > Chromadorea > Rhabditida > Rhabditidae > Caenorhabditis > Caenorhabditis tribulationis. The sequence continues at coordinate 44,052 of LR543380.1, forward strand.
ACTGTGGGAAGGTGCCTAATCCCCTGCGTTCTTCGAATCCATTGTGGTCTCTGTCGATTGGTGTTAATTGCTCAGCCTACACAATGACGACAGCATCTATTTTGAAGACAGATGATTCAAGAAAAGATTTATGCTGAATGTTCTATAAAATATCACAAACAAAAGTCAAGAATATGTTCGAGAGAAGTTTCAAATTTGCTCCTCCTCCTGCTCTTCTGCTGGGGTCGGATGGTACACAACGAGCGCCCCAGAGCTGTCCTCTCGATTTTGCGCTTTTCTCTGATCATTGTCACGGTTGAACATCCAGAAGATACAGAAGTGGAGGAAGACTTCTGAAAGACTCTACGATTCTATCGATACTTTTTGCTGGTGGCTTATTAGCACGGGTATAGTCAATTAAGGAACGTCGCGAAAAAAAAATTGTTGAGAAGCTTGGCGCGAACTTGCATATGCTCCGCCCACTTTGAAGATTTCAAGTGGCGCCACGGTTTTCAACTGGAGAGTAGATCAAATCTCGATGCCACTACAATTGGTGGAGACTTTGTGGCGAAATCGTTAAAGTGGGAGGGGCCTATTTTTTCGCGCCATTTGTTTCGAGATTTTCCTGAATTGACAATTCACCAAGAATCCAATTGACATGGAGACCAATTCGATTTTCTAGTTTAGATAGAACTAGCCAATGAGATTTTGAACTCCCGCCAAACCCAAAACAGTCCAAAAGATGGTCACTTACCACAAGAAGCCATGTAGATCAAGGCTTCATCCAAACTGCCTGTCTGCACGATTTGCAGCTCTTGTCCGGCGAGCCACACGATGAAGTACCAGAGAACGGCGAGGGGTAGCAGGAGGTAGGTCTGAAGAAGGCCTTCTAGGTTTTGATCTTTTGAGAATCCCAGATTCTGAGGTTTCGGGATTTTGGGATTCTGAGCTTCTGAGTTTCTGAGAATCCGGGGTCCCGAGATTCTGAGATCTTAAGATTATGAGATTCTGAGATTCTAAGATTCTCAGATTCTCTGATTCTGATATCGTGAGATGCTAGGATTCTGAGATGTCGATATTCTGAATGTTCCAGTTTCTAACACCCCACTCCACCTCACCTCAATCCACAACAACGGGCGAAGCGATGCGTCGGTGACTCCTCCAACAAATGAGAGCACCGAAAAGTAGGCGCAGAAGACGGAGTGAGCCACTCTTAGCATCCAGTGTTTAGCGACAAAAATGGAGACAAATGTTTGGACAGTCATAAAATATGTGAACAGCATGACGAGCACTTTGGCCTTGGTCAGCTTGTTCATGATTCTGGAAAAAAATGATTCGACCAAAATTATCTGGGTTTCTGTGAGAGATATCAAAAAGTGATTAACTAGTAAAATGTTGCTCTTGGTGTCATGCACATTTTGTTAGTAAACCATTTTTTGATATCTTTTACAGAAACCTAGATAAAACTGGTAAAAGCGACGGAATAGAAAAAGGGAAAATAATAAAAGCCATGTTGCAAAAAGTGGGCAAATATTATGCATCGCCACATCAGCCATGTATAATATGGTAATTTGTCATGTGGCAAACAGTATGATAATACTTCAACAAAAAAAATCAATAAGCCCATTTGAGGCTCACCCCTTTATGAAATTTTGAGATTTTGAAATCGAAAAAAATGTTGAGATTTTCAGGAGAGACTTACATCAACTCGTCGTGATTCTCTGTTGTTTGACGAATCATCTTGAAGCTCTGAAAACTTGATTATAGAGGAATCCTGAGCTTCTTGGATTCGATAATAAGGAAAGATAATTGAAATATGAAAAATTTCACATTGAAGACTAATAAGATTCACAAAAAAATTGGCAATATCAACTTCATTTCAATACAAGATTCTGAAATTGCAAGTACCCAACTTCGCCTCAAGTCCAATCTTCATCCTGTTCCGGCTCCACCGGCTCCCCCATATACTGGTAGATCAAAAATGCGCAGTAGTGAAAGAGAAGCACTGGAAAATGAGTTGTCCATGATTCTCAATGGAGCATGTTGCCAATAACTCAACTATAAAAATCGCCATAGCAAATGAAGGCGTCGGAGTCACTGACGTCACTAGGTCCATGGACGCGAATCATGATCGGAGCGTGGATTCTCAGGTAGAGAATTGTTGCGGAGAAGGAGGAGAGGAGTAGGAGCCAGACCTGATAATAGGGACACTTTTAGAGGATATCGAATATTAGCTCACCTGCAACTTCCTAAACCTTTCAATAAACCTGTCGGTGATCATCAGGGAAAATATCAATCCGAAGAAGAATGTGCTCAGGAGCACATTGCACAGTCTCATGATCCAACTGTTTGAAAGGAATGCCCATGTGTAGGTGAAGAATTAAGAGAGGGTGGTTAGGGAGACGAACGAGGCTCGGCAGAAGACACTGGGCATGATGAAGCTGAAGGTTCGTAGATCATGGTTTAAGAAGTCATGAAATTCAGAGCCTCGGAGTCTATTAGAATCTCAAAATCTACGAATACATCAGAATCTCAGAATCTCAGAGTTTGAGGCATAACGAATCTCCAGAATCCTACAGAATCTGAGTCTCACAATCAGAACCTCGGAGTTCTTCGGAATATCAGAATCTCCAGGTCATGAAGTCTCGGAATCTCAAATCCCCATAATCTCAGGATCCATCAGAATCTCAGATTCCCTCAGAATCTTAAAATCTTAGAATCTTAGAATCTCAGAATCTCAGAATCTCAGTATCTCAGTATCTCAGAACCTCAGAATCGCAGAATCTCGAAGTCTCAGAATCTCAGAATTTCCAGAATCTCAGGTTCACCCAGAATCTTAAAACCTCAGAATCTCGAATTCCCATAATCTCAGAATCTCAGAATCTCAAAATCTAACAATCTCAGGCTCCCCCAGAATCTTAGGTTCTCAGAATCCATCGAAATTTTAAAATCTTATAATCTCAGAATCCACCAGAATCTCACAATCTGATCCCTAGAAAACGTCAACCATACAAAAGTTTGATACTCAGTCAACAAAAAGTGACAAGTGTAGATAAAAATTAACATGATTTTTGCATTCTCATCAACAAAAAAGCAGATGCATTTTCATAAAAAATGCATGTATAAAAAATCTGCCAAATATCTCCAACAAGTCAAAAAGCTTTGCGAGGCACTTGAGAAGAAGAGGAAGACGTGGATGCTCGGTTTCCCATGGACACCAAATTTTTCGGGCTCTTTTTAAGGCTCGTCTTCTTTTTGATGGTGCTCGACGAGCATTGAGAAAAAAAATCGAAACTTTATTGAAAAAGCGGAGAACGAACGATTGAAAAGCAAGAAGGAAAAAGTACAAAATACGAATACAGCAGTTCAGATTACGGTCAAGGATTTTTGAAACTTGAAAAAAATTCAAACTGCAACAATGCCCAGACGCTCTCTGGTCGGAAACTCGACTGCGAAACAAAACCAGTGAAGGATGATTCCTGAAAACTCTGTTAAAGACACCGTCTCCAGGAAAATAATACCGGTACACTCCACCATCAACACCACATGACTTGTTCCCGTTATAGACTGTTTCAAATCGGGGTGCAGCATGATAATAAACATGAACATTGCGGGGGCGACGAAGATGATCTGAAATTTGGAGAAGGCATGGCCTAGGATCCGACAACTCGGCCAAGGAAGTCTGACGTCATCGTTAACTGACAGAGTATCAAACTTATATATGGTGAGCAATCGGCAATTTCAAAAGGTTTGATAGTCAGTCAATGATGACATCACTGGTAGATCAAAACTCGAATCCTTCAGATTGGAGTTGAACTTGATCTACCAACTTTTAACTCACCTCCATAAAAAGAAGCCAAGCACTCCCAATGGAAGTATGCGGAGCATAAGCAAACCCTGCGAAAAATGTGCTCAGAATGAAGTTGACAATCATGACGAGCCGATTTTCAGTGGTGAATGTGACGCAGAAAGTGAGGAAGAGAAGAATATGGGAGAGGGAAATGATGAGCACTCTGGTAATGGTAGTAGCCATGTTTTTTTTGTTTGTTGAAGAAAGCCTGGTTTGGAAAAACGAAAAGATGTTATGCTCAATAGATAATTGCTGACCGAGAAAGCGATAAAATTGAATTGCTGGGTTTAGCTCGTTTCGAACCAGTGTGTTTTATTCGAAAAAATTTCGAGAAAATTTTTTCTCCGAAAAATAGTTCAAACGTTTGTTCGATGAGAATTCGTAGTCTGCTTCGCAATACGGTAAACTTAAAGGCGCATTTGTGTTTTTCCCGAAAATTTTTTCGAAAATTTTTTCTCGGAAAACTCGAAACGTTGTTCGAAAAGTTGTTCGAAAATTTTTTGAAAAATTTTCGAACAAATTTTCGAAAATTTTTGGGTCATCGAAAATCACACTGTTTCAAAGCAAGAAAACAGAAAACACTTTATTTTTAACAGAATAGTTTGAAAATCAAGAGTAAAACAATTTAAATTTTGACGATTCTGGTCTTCAGAATTCCTTTATATGTGTCATTGCGTGGTGATGTGTACGGAACATAGAAGAGTTCCACTCTGGTGATGGTGTTCTTCTGAATGGTGACACATCTGAAAAAGAAAAGTATTCATTTCTCGGGACTAGCAACAAAATCCTACCTTTTAGTCCTGTTGGTTCTCTCATATTGTGTCTGTACCGATCTCAAGATGTTCTCGGCAGTCTCCCCGTCTTTCACTTCAAGACAACAAAAGGCTCCAACTGGACGATCTGCAGACAGCCATGTTTGAATCAAGATGAAAATCTCCTCTGGAGAACACCTTAGGTCTTCAATGGTGATTTTAAGATTTGGCAAATCTCGGATGACTTCAGTCAGTCTCTGCATCACAAAGGTTACTGCATTTCTAATGACGAGTCTTTTGGCTCTTCTAACAGCCTCAGTGTCAAAGGCATCCCATCTTCCACTGTTCGACATCTCTATGGATTCCAAGCTCGCCGAGTTTTCGATAAGCGAAGGAAAACTTTTGTGAGCTAGCGTATTATGAAAAGTACGCACATGGTTTGCGTGCACCCGAAATCCTGTTGGAAGACGATAAATGGTTTCATAACGGCTTAAGACAAAACTTCCAACTTGAACCGGTAATGTTCTACGCCCAAGGAGAATGAATTTGGCTGATGTCTCCCTTCGTGATAGTCAATTGAACATAGCAAGTGAATGGAGGTTTCGTGTTGTTTCTTCGACAGTCAAATGGCAGCACTGCGAGTTTGAGGTACTCAATAGTACCGGAAAGAAGCTCGGGGGGACACGTTAGAAATCGTCTCATTTCTACTTCTTCTTCAAGTGCTATATCCCGGGTAATTGAGCCAGGACTTTTGAGGTAGTCTTTCACAGTGATTCCTTTTGACTTCAATTCAGCATGTGTTTCCAAAGCCTTTTCATGTATTTTCAACCGGTATCTATAGTTTCTCTCGTCTTCTTCTGTATCCCTTCGATCTTCCTGACTATCTTCCCTTTGGAACGAAACGTCACCAGGTAACATCACGTTGCTGCCCGCGTTGAATGGGAAGCCAAACTCGTCGAAATCGGAATCAGACATGAACCCTTCTTGATCCTGTTTGATTGGCATTGAGGCGTTTCCATCTGGGATATATCGAATGATGCCGACTTGGTATGAAGTGTTGTTGACGACTGTCCTGTAATTGTCGGACATGTCGAGGCCACTTATTCTGAGTGGAATCCTCTTTTCAACATCTCGAATCAAGGGTAGGTGGGTGCTGATTCGAAATCTGAAATCATAAGTAGGAAGGGTTTTTTAATCTTTTAATCTCTCTACCTGGTATTTGCATCCGTGTGCAGAAGAACTGTCTTCAGGCTTTGATACTGCAACAGAGGACCCAGCATGACTGTTTTCTGAAATGAGACGATACGAAAGGAAGCGGGGGAAAACTATTTAGACGCGGCCTAAAATCGATTGGAGGAGAAAATCGAAGGAACAGACAGCAAACGTAGAAGAGAGAATGAGTGGTCGAAACAACAATGGCCAATCGAAGGGTCGTTCGGGCTTAAAGAGTAACAGAGTCAGGCCGATCTTAGCGACGGCCAATTGCGTCAAAAAAGAACTGTAAACATAATACTTTATTTCTAACGGAATACTGCGAAAATCAACAGCACAAACAATTTAAATTTTGACGATTCTAGTTCTCAGAATCCCTTTAAAGATGGACTTGAGTGGTGGTGTGTACGGAGCATAGAAGAGTTCCAATGCAGTAAAGTTGGCCATCTGAATGGATACACATCTGAAAAAGGAATAAGACCAGTTCTGGGGACTAGCAACAAATCGCACCTGTTAGTCGTGTTGGTCCTCTCGTATCGGGTCTGTACCAATCTCAAGATATTCTCGGCGGTCTCCTCGTCTTTCACTTCAATGCAGAAAGATGCTCCAACCGGTCGGTCTGCAGTCAGCCATGCTTGAATCAGGATGAATGTCTCCTCTGGAGAACTCCCTAGCTTCACAATGGTGATTTCAAGATTGGGCAGATGTCGGATCCCTTCAGTCAGTATCTGCATCTCAAAATTTAGAGCATCCTCAATTACAAGAGTTTTGGCTCTTCTAACAATCTCAGTTTCGAAGGCATCCCCTCTTCCATAGAACACCATCTCTAGGGACTCCAAGCTCTCTGAGTTCTCGACAAGCGAAGGGAAACTTTCATGGGTCAGTGTATAATGAGAAGTATTTATATGGTTTGTGTGCACCCGAAAGCCTGTTGGAAGGCGATAAATGGTTACCCAACCGTTCAAGACGAGACGTCCCACTTGAATCGGAACTGTTCTACGTCCGAAGAGAGCTTCATGAAGACTCTTGGAGGCTTCAAAGAGCTTCTTATTGTATTCAAATCGATGAATCTGTTTGCTCTCCCCCTTCGTGATAGTCAATTGAACATAGCAAGTGAATGGAGGTTTTGTGTTGTTTCTTCGACAATCAAATGGCAGCAATGCGCGTTTGTAGTTCTCGATACGACGAGAAAGCTGTTCAGGTGAGAACGCTTGAGCCAAAATGTCTCTGAATCGTCTTTCTGTGGGAGTCGGACCAATACTTTTGAGGTGGTCCTTCCCAGTGATTCCGTTTGACTTCAATTTCTCCTGCATTTTCAAAGCCTCTTCGTGTATTCTCAATTGATCTCTATATTCTCTCTCGTTTTCCTCCGTATCCCTTCGAAACTCAGGACGGTTTTCCATTTGGAACGAAACGTCACCAGGTAACATCACGTTGCTGCCTCCTATGAAAGGGAAGCCAAACTCATCGTAATCGGGATGAGACATGATCCACTCTTGGTCTTTTTTGATTGGCATTGGAACATTTCCCTCGTGATGATATCGAATGACGTCGACTTGGTATGAAGTGTTGTCGACGATTGTGATGTAATCGTTGGACATGTCGAGGCTTCTCATTCTAAGTGGAATCCTCTTTTCAACATCTCGAATCGAAGGCATGTGGGTACTGATTCGGAATCTGAAATCATAAGTTGGAAAAGGTTTTTTTTTATCTCTAAATCTCTCTACCTGGTATTCGCTTCCGTGTGCAGAAGAACTGTCTTTAGGCTTTGATATTGCAATAGAGGTCCCAGCATGACTGTTATCTGAAATGACACGATACGAAACGAAGTGGGAAAACTGTTTAGATTCGACCCTAAAATCAATTGAAGGAGAAAATCAAAGAAACAGAGAGCAAGCGAAGAAGAGAGAATGGGTGGTCGAGAGAACAACGCCCAATCGAAGGGTCACTATGAGTCAGTGTGCAGATAGATTATCTAGATTTCTTGGACACTATTGGCCCAGACGAGGAGTGCTAATTGCTCAATCAATATTTTCTACATAATGGTGACACCTACTGTGACAGGTGATGGATTTAGGAGGCGTAAGAAACCATGAAAAATAGAAGTCTTCGTAGATATGATACATACTGGAGGTTCTTCAAAACATAGGCCATGTCAATTCGAGAATTCATGAAAGTTTCGAAATTCAGTAACTGAAAATCAGACCGTGTACATACTTCTCATTATACGCTGGAGTATCAAGTTCAGACCGTTCTTACCGATATCCAATTGCGCCAAAAAAAAACATCTGTGAACATAAGTTATAAAACACTTTATTTTTAACGGAATTCTTTGAAAATCAACAGCGAAATTTAAATTTTGACGATTCTGATCTTCAGAATCCCTTTATTTGAGTATTCGCGTCGTGGTGTGTACGGAACATAGAACAATTCCACTGTAGTGAAGTCGGTCTTCTGAATGGTGACACATCTGAAAAAGGAATAAGATCAGTTCTCGGGACTAGCCACAAAAGCCTACCTGTCAGTCCTATTTGTCATCTCGTATTGGGTTTGTATCGATCTCAAGATTTGCTCGGCGGTTTCCTCGTCTTCCACTTCAATGCAGAAAGATGCTCCAACCGGTCGGTCTGCAGTCAGCCATGTTTGAATCAAAATGAATATCTCTTCTGAAGTGCGCGAAGGATCCACAATCGTGATTTCAATGTTTGGCAGATGTCGGATACCTTCAGTCAATCTCTGCACCACAAAAGTTGTTACATTTCTAATGACGAGTCTTTTGGCTCTTCTAACAGTCTCAGTTTCAAAGGCAACGCATCTTCCACTGTTCATCATATCTATGGATACCAAGCTCTCCGAGTTCTCGACAAGCAAAGGAAAACTTTCGTGAGCCAGTGTATCATGAGAAGTATGTACATGGTTTGCGTGCACCCGAAAACCCATGGGGAGACGATAAATAACGGTTTTCCAGCGGTTCAAGACAAAACGTTCAACTTGGATTGACATTGCTCTGCGCCCGAAGAGAGCTTCATTGAGACCCTTTGAGGCTTCGAAAAGCTTCTTATTGTACTCGAATCGATGAATCTGTTTTCTCTCTCCCTTCGTGATGTCCAATTGAACATAGCAAGTGAATGGAGGCTTCGTGTTGTTTCTTCGACAGTCAAATGACAGCAACGCGAGTTTGAAGTGCTCAATGGTACCGGAAAGAAGCTCGGGGGGATACGTTAGAAAATGTCTCATTGCGACTTCTTCTTCAGACGCTCTATTCCGGGTAATCGGGCCAAGACTTTTGAGGTAGTCCTCTACAGTGATTCCTTTTGACTCCAATTCAGAATGTTTTTCCAAAGCCTTTTCACGTGCTCTCAACTGGTATCTACATCTTCTCTCGTCTAGTTCCGTATCTTCTCGAACTTCCTGACGATCTTCCCTTTGGAACGAAACGTCACCAGGTAACATCACGTTGCTGCCTGCCGTGAATGGGAAGCCAAACTCATCGAAATCGGAATCAGACATGGCTGGGGAAGGACCATCAGGAACATGTCGAATAATTCCGACTTCGTATGTTGTGTCGTTTACGACTGTGGTGCAATCGTAGGACATGTCGAGGTTACGCATTTTCAGTGGAATAACTTTCTCCACATCTCGAATCGACGGCATGTGGGCGCTGATTCGGAATCTGAAATTATAAGTTGGAGGGAATGATTTTTAATCTTTAAATCTCTCTACCTGGTATTGGGATCCGTGTGCAAAAGAACTGTCTTCAAACTCTGATATTGCAGCTGAGGTCCTAGCATGGCTGTTTCTGAAGTGACACGATACGAAAATAAGTTGGGGGAAAACTCTTTTGATTCGGCCTAAAATCGATTGGAGGAGAAAATCGAAGAAACGGACAGCAAAAGAAGAGAGTGAGTGGTCGAGACACGGCCAATCGAAGGGTCATCATGAGTCTCGTCGCGATTGCGCTGGGGTCAAATAGTCGGGCTATTCCAGTCCCTGTGCCGGGTTCCGACAACTCAGGACCTTCCTAGACCGGGTGTGTTGACAAAAAGACGATGAATAGACGATTTCCAGACGAATTCAGTGAAGAACAACGAAGAATTCAAAGGAGAGATCACGGTAACAAAAGAAAACGAGAGTTTGTCAACCAACAACTGGTTTATTACGCTCAAAACCTGGCAATTTGCCTACAAATGCAAACACACCAGAATACACTGGCTCAAGACACTAAAAACACTGAGCAACACAGCTCAAAAGACTGAAACCTAGACAATAATAATGGGGGAACGAGTAGGCGCAAGAAACACCACTCGAAACACCTCCAAAAATCTAAGAATGATGACAAAACCGGTGCCAGAAAGCCCGTTGAAATTCAAATTGTCCCTATGCGCGGTGGGGCGCACTTGCGTTTTCGCGCCACTGCAATATTCGCGGCGAGTTGAAAATTCAAACTCGAAAGGCTTTAAAGAGTGTTTTCAGGGAAAATCGGATGAATATCCGACAAAATGGGTGGGGTCTCTTCAGAAGTTGTAGTGTGCGGTAGATACATAATGTAGGGTGCCACCTACAGGGTGACCCATAAGTATTGACACCGATTCAAACATCTATAACTTTGAAGAGACTTGAAGAAATTCTTTGAAATATCGAAATTTATAAATTCAGACGCACAAAATTTTGAAAATACAAACGTTTTCAGAATTGATCATTAATTTTCCGTATTACAGCTTTCAGACGCTTCAGGAATGCCTCCCCGTAGTTACCTTTTTCTGTAGTTACCTTTTTCAGGAATCAGGCCTTTTGAACGGCGGACATTTGAGAGATGAAGGAAACCATGGAAAATGACAGTCTTCAGAGAGATGATCCAGACTGGAGGTTCCTCAAAAAATATGCCATGGGAATTTGAGAATTCATGAAAATTTCAAACTTCTGACTGAAATTCGGGATTTAAGAGTATCAGGTTCAGGTCGGTCTTAACGACGGCCAATTGCGTCAGAAAAGAACTCTAAACATAACACTTTATTTTCAACGGAATACTTTGAAAAAAAAACAATTTAAATTTTGACGATTCTGGTCTTCAGAATTCCTTTACTTGTGTATTTGCGTGGTGGTGTAAACGGAACATAGAAGAGGTACACTCTAGTGAAGTTGGTAGTCTGTATGGTGACACATCTGAAAAAGAAAAAATATTCATTTCTCGGGAATAGCAACAAAATCCTACCTGTTAGTCCATTTGGTCCTCTCATATTGTGTCTGTACGAATCTCAAGGTTTTCTCGGCGGTCTTCTCGTCTTCCATTGCAATGCAACAAGATGCTCCGACCGGTCGGTTTGCAGACAGCCATGCTTGAATCAAGGTGAATATCTCCTCTGGAGAACAGCTTAGGTTTTCAATGGTGATTTCAAGATTTGGCAAATGTCGGATGACTTCAGTCAGTCTCTGCATCACAAAGGTTACTGAATGTCTAATGACGAGTCTTTTGGATCTTCTAACAGCCTTCGTGCCAAAGGCATTCCATCTTCCACTGTTCCACATCTCTATGGATTCTAAGTTTTCTGAGTTCTCGACAAGCGAAAGAAAACTTTCGTGGGTCAGTGTATAATGAGAAGTATGTACATGGTTTGCGTGCACTCGAAAGCCTGTGGGAAGACGATGAATGGTTTCATAACGGCTCAAAACAAGACGTCCAACTTGAATCGGTACCGTTCTACGTCCGAAGAATGCTTCATGGAGACTCTTGCACACTTCGAAGAGCTTCTTACTGTATTCAAATCGTTGAATCTGTCTTCTATCTCCCTTCGTGACAACCAATTGTATGTAACAAGTGAATGGACGTTTCGTGTTGTTTCTTCGACAGTCAAATGGAATTAAATTGAGTTTATAGTCCTCAATGCAACCGGACAGAAGGCAGGGAGAATACATTAGAGCACGTCTCATTCCGATTTCTTCAAATGCTGTTACATTTCTCATGTCGGTAATCGGACCAAGATTTTTGAGGTAGTCTTCCACAGTGATTCCTTTGGACTTCAATTCAGCCTGCTTCTTAAAAGCCTTTTCATATATTCTCAATTGCTCTATATTTTCTCTCTCGTCTTCTTCTGTATTCTTTCGCACTTCGGGACGGTTGTCCAGTTGGAACGAAACGTCACCAGGTAACATCACGTTTCTACCCGCATTGAATGGGAAGCCGAACTCATCGAAATCGGAATCAGACATAAACCATTCTTGGTCCTGTTTGATTGGCATTGGATCATTTCCCTCGTGATGATATCGAATGATTCTGACTTCGTATGAAGTGCTGTCGACGACTGTGCGGTAATCTTTGGACATGTCGAGGCTACTTATTTTGAGTGGAATCCTCTTTTCAACTTCTCGAATCGAGGGCAAATGGGTGCTGATCCTGAACCTGAAGTCACGAGATGGAAGCGTTAATTTTTAATCTTTAAATCTCTCTACCTGGTGTTGGGATCGATGTGCAGAAGAACTGTCTTCAGGCTTTGATATTGCAATAGAGGTCCCAGCATGACTGTTTTCTGAAATGACACGATACGAAACGAAGTGGGAAAACTTTTGAGATTCGCCCTAAAATTAATTGAAGGATAAAATCGAAGAAACGGACAGCGAACTAAGAAGGAGAGAAAATGAGTGGTCGAGACAACAACGGACAATCGAAGGGTCACTATGAGTCAGTGTGCAGGTAGATTATCTAGATTTCTTGGACACTATTGGCCCTGTCGAGGAGTGCTAATTGCTCAATCAATATTCTTTACATAATTGTGACACCTACTGTGACAGTCTTCGTAGATATGATACATACTGGAGGTTCATCAAAACATATGCCATGTGAATTTGAGAATTCATGAATGTTTCGAAATTCAGTGACTGAAAATCGGACTATGTACATACTTCTCATTATACGCTGGAGTCTCAGGTTCAGACCGTTCTTACCGATATCCAATTGCGCCAAAAAAAACATCTGTGAACATAAGTTATATAACACTTTATTTTTAACGGAATTCTTTGAAAATCAACAGCGAAAAGAATTTAAATTTTGACGATTCTGATGTTCAGAATCCCTTTATTTGAGTATTCGCGTCGTGGTGTGTACGGAACATAGAATAGTTCCACTCTAGTGGAGTCGGTCTTTTGAATGGTGACACATCTGAAAAAAGGAATAAGATCATATCTCGAGGCCAGCAACAAAACAATACCTTTTTGTTCTGTTGGTCCTCTCGTATTGGGTTTGTACCGATCGCAAGATGCTCTCGGCGATCTCCTCGTCTTTCACTTCAAGACAACAAAGGGCTCCAACCGGTCGGTCTGCAGACAACCATGCTTGAATTAAGATGAACGTTTCCTCTGGAGAACACCATCGGTTGTTAAGGGTGATTTCAAGATTTGGCAAATGTTGAATAGCTTGAGTCATCACATAATATGCTGCATCTATAATGACGAGTCTTTTGGCTCTTCTAACAATCTCTGTTTGAAAGGCATCCCCTCTTACACCGTGCGTCATCTCTATGGATTCCAAGCTCTCCGAGTTTTCGACAAGCGAAGGAAAACTTAAGTGAGCTAGCGTATCATGAGAAGTACGCACATGGATTGCGTGCACCCGAAAGCCTGTTGGAAGACGATAAATGGTTTCATCACGGTTCAAGTCAAGACGTCCAACTTGAATGGGCAATGTTCTACTTCCGAAGAGAGCTTTATGAAGACTCTTGGAGGCTTCGAAGAGCTTCTTATTGTATTCGAATCGTTGAATCTGGCTGCTTCCTCCCTTCGTGATAGTCAATTGAACATAGCAAGTGAATGGAGGCTTCGTGTTGTTCCTTCGACAGTCAAATGGCAGCAATGCGAGTTTGAAGTACTGAATGTAACCGGACAGAAGGTGGGGGGTATACTTTAGAAATTGTCTCATTCCGAATCCTCCCTCAAATGTTGTTCTGGGATCAATCGGGCCAAAACTTTTGAGGTAGTCTTCCACGGTGATTCCTTTCGTCTCCAATTCAGCCTGCTTCTTAAAAGCCTCTTCATGTATTCTTAATTGGGTTCTATATTCTCTCTCGGTATCCATTCGAAATTCAGGACGGTTTTCCAGTTTAAACGAAACGTCACCAGGTAACACCACGTTTCTACCCGCATCGAACGGGAAGCCCAACTCATCGAAATCGGAATCAGACACGAACCCTTCTTGGTCCTGCTTGACTTGCATTGAGGCATCTCCATCTGGGATATATCGAATGATGCCGACTTGGTATGAAGTGTTGTTGACGACTGTTCTGTAATTGTCGGACATGTCTAGGCCACTTATTCTGAGTGGAATCTTGTTCTCAACTTCTCGAATCGAAGGCATGTGGGTACTGATTCGGAATCTGAAATTATAAGTTGGAAGGGTTTTTTAATCTTTAAATCTCTCTACCTGGTATTGGCATCCGTATGCAGAAGGACTGTCTTGAGACTTTGATACTGCAATAGAGGTCCCAGCATGACTGTTTTCTGAAAAGAGACGATAAGAAAAAAAGTGGGAAAACTCTTTCGATTCGACCTAAAATCAATTGGAGGAGAAACTCGAAGAAAAAGACAGCAAGCGAAGAAGAGAGTCAAGACAACAACGGACAATCGAAGGGTTAATGTAAGTCTCATCGCGATTGCCCTGAAGCAGAATGGGTAGAGTCTCTTCAAAAGTCGTACAGTGTGAAGATAGATTATCTAGATTTCTGGGACCCCATTGTCCCTGTAGACTAGTGCTAATTGCTCAGTTTAATCTACATAATGACATCATAATGAAAACGCTCAAAAACTGCTCTAAACACCCAAAAAACCGCCTCAAAGAGGCCATTTTTGAAGAAAGTTGCCCCATTTGACCACAACATTTTTGTCCATTTTTCGCAGTTCTTTCGAGAAAAACATATTGTAAAGCAATAAAAATTTTTGCCCGGAATCCTCCTTTAAGGAGGCGAAGGCCACCATAAAAAATGACAGTATTCAGAGAGATGATACATACTGGAGGTTCCTCAAAAAATATGCCATGTGAATTCAAGAATCCATAAAAATTTCAAAGTTCCGTGATTGACATTCGGGACTTATGACCCTCTTACCAACAATTAAACGCGTCAAAAGAGGTGAATGAACATCAATTTTTATATTTTAAAATCAACAATAAACACAGTTTAAGCATTGAGGAACCGATGAAACATAGCAGAGTTCCACTCTAGTCAAGTCGGTCTTCTGAATGGTGACACATCTGAAAAAGGAATAAGATTATTTTTCGGGACTAACAACAAAAGCCTACCTGTCAGTTCTGTTGGTCGTCTCATATCGTGTCTGTACCAATCTCAAGATTTTCTCGGCGGTCTTCTCGTCTTTCACTTCTAGGCAACAAGATGCTCCAACCGGTCGGTCGGCAGAAAGCCACGCTTGAATCAAGCTGAATATCTCATCTGGAGTGTGCGAAATAAGATCCACAATGGCGATTTCAAGATTGGGCAGATGTCGAATACCTTCTTTCAGTCTCTGCATCACAAAACTGAATGCATTGGTAATGACGAGTCTTTTGGCTCTTCTAACAATCTCAGTTTGGAAGGCATCCCCTCTTTCATAGTACGCCATCTTTATGGACTCCAAGCTTTCTGAGTTCTCGACAAGTGCACGAAAACTATTGTGAGTCACCGTATAATGAGAAGTATTTACATGGTTTGCGTGCACCCGAAAGCCTGTTGGAAGACGATGAATGGTTTCCCAGCCGTTCAAAACGAGACAGTCAACGTGAATCGGTACTGTTCTACGTCCGAAGAGAGTTTCATGAAGACTCTTGGAGGCTTCAAAGAGCTTCTTATTGTATTCGAATCGTTGAATCTGTCTGCTCTCTCCCTTCGTGATAGTCAATTGAATATAGCATGTGAATGGAGTCTTCGTGTTGTTTCTTCGACAGTCAAATGGCAGCAATGTGAGTTTGTAGAACTCGATACGATGAGAAAGCTGTTCAGGTGAGAACTGTTGAGCCAAAATTGATCTGCCTTGTCTTTCTACGGAAATCGGCCCAAGACTTTTGAGGTAGTCTTCTACAGTGATTCCTTTGGACTTCGATTCCTCCTGCATCTTCAAAGCCTCTTCATGTGCTCTCAGTTTGGTTATATATGCAATCTCGTGTTCTCTCGTATCCTGTAGAGCGTACCGACGATCTTCCGGTTGGAATAAAACGTCACCAGGTAACATCACGTTGATGCCCGCATCGAAAGGGAAGCCAAACTCATCGAAATCGGCATAAGAAAGGACCCACTCTTGGTCTTGTTTGATTGGAACATTTCCCTCGTGATGACATCGAATGATGTCGACTTGGTATGAAGTGTTGTCGACGACTGTGCGGTAATCTTTGGACATGTCGAGGCAACTTATTTTAAGTGGAATCTTCTTCTCAACTTCTCGAATCGAAGGCATGTGGGTGCCGATTCGGAATCTGAAATCGTAAGTTGGAAAAGGTTTTTTAATCATTAAATCTCTCTACCTGGTGTTGGCATCCGTGTGCAGAAGAACGGTCTTCAGACTTTGGTACTGTAGTAGAGGTCCCAGCATGTCTCTTCTCTGTTTTCTGAAATGAGACGATAAGAAAAGAAGTGAGGAAACTCTTTAGATTCGGCCAAAAACTACTTGGAGGAGGAAATCGAAGAAACAGACAGCAAACGAAGAAAAAAGAATGAGTGGTGGAGACAACAGCGACCAATCGAAGGGTCAATATGAGTCTAATCGCGATCGCCCTGAAGCAGAATGGGTAGAGACTCTTCAGAAGTCGTACAGTGTGAAGGTAAATTATCTAGATTTCTTGGACCCCATTGGCCCTGTCGACTAGTGCTAATTGCTCAGTTTAATCTACATAATGATGACACCTACTATGACAGGTGATGGATTTTGGAAGCGAAGGCCATCATCGAAAATGGCAGTATTCAGAGAGATGATACATACTGAAGGTTCCTCAAAAAAGATGCCATGTGAATTCGAGAATACATGAAAATTTCAAAATTCGGTGATTGACGTTTGGGACTTTGGGTTTGGTCCGTCTTACCAACGACGAAACGCGTCAAAAGAGGTGAATGAACATCAAACTTTATCTTTAAAAATCAACAATAAACACATTTTAAACAGTGAGGATCCGATGGAAGATAGAAGAGTTCCACTCTAGTCAAGTCGGTCTTCTGAATGGTGACACATCTGAAAAAGGAATACGATCATTTCTCGGGACTAGCAACAGAAGACTACCTGTCAGTCCTGTTGGTCCTCTCATATTGGGTCTGTACTAATCTCAAGACTTGCTCGGAGATTATCTCGTCTTCCAGTTCAATGCAAAAAGATGCACCAACCGGTCGGTCTGCAGTCAGCCATGCTTGAATCAGGATGAATGTCTCCTCTGGAGAAAAACTTCGGTCCTCAATGATGATTTCAAGATTTGGCAGATGTCGGATAACTTCAGTCAGTCTCTGCATCACAAAGGTTACTGCATTACTAATGACGAGTCTTTTGGCTTTTCTAACAGTCTCAGTTTCAAAGGCAACGCATCTTCCACTGTTCATCATATCTATGGATACCAAGCTCTCCGAGTTCTCGACAAGCAAAGGAAAACTTTCGTGAGCCAGTGTATCATGAGAAGTATGTACATGGTTTGCGTGCACCCGAAAACCCATGGGGAGACGATAAATAACGGTTTTCCAGCGGTTCAAGACAAAACGTTCAACTTGGATTGACATTGCTCTGCGCCCGAAGAGAGCTTCATTGAGACCCTTTGAGGCTTCGAAAAGCTTCTTATTGTACTCGAATCGATGAATCTGTTTTCTCTCTCCCTTCGTGATGTCCAATTGAACATAGCAAGTGAATGGAGGTTTCGTGTTGTTCCTTCGACAGTCAAATGGCAGCAATGCGAGTTTGAAGTGCTCAATGGTACTGGAAAGAAGCTCGGGGGGATACGTTAGAAAATGTATCATTGCGACTTCTTCTTCAAACGCTCTATCCCGGGTAATCGGGCCAAGACTTTTGAGGTAGTCCTCTACAGTGATTCCTTTTGACTCCAATTCAGCCTGTTTTTCCAAAGCCTTTTCACGTGCTCTCAACTGGTATCTACATCTTCTCTCATCTAGTTCCGTATCTTTTCGAACTTCCTGACGATCTTCCGTTTGGAACGAAACGTCACCAGGTAACATCACGTTGCTGCCTGCCGTGAATGGGAAGCCAAACTCATCGAAATCGGAATCAGACATGGCTGGGGAAGGACCATCAGGAACATGTCGAATAATACCGACTTCGTATGATGTGTCGTTTATGACTGTGGTGCAATCGCAGGAAATGTCAAGGTTACTCATTTTCAGTGGAACAAGTTTCTCCACACCTCGAATCGACGGCATGTGGGTACTGATCCGGAACCTGAAATCATGAGTTAACATTATTATTTTTCCATCCTAAAAGCTTACCTAGTATTAGCATCCATGTGCAGAAGAACTGTCTTCAAGCTTTGATACTGCAATAGAGGTCCCAGCATGACTGTTTTCTGAAATGAGGCGATGCGAAAAGAAGTGGGGAAAACTGTTTAGATTCGGTCTAAAAACAATTGAAGGAGAAAATCGAAGAAACAGACAGCAAAAGAAGAACAGAGAATGAGTGGTCGAGACAACAACGACCAATCGAAGGGTCAATATGAGTCTCGTCGCGATTGCCCCGAAGCGAAATGTGTGCAGTCTCTCCAGAAGTTGTACAGTGTGCATGTGGATCATCTAGATTTCTTGGACACCATTAGCCCTATCGACTAGTACTAATTGCTCAATACACTCTTCATAATGGTGACACCTACTATGACAGTTAATGAATTCAGAGGGCGTATGGAAAATTACAGTATTTTTAGAAATAAAACATACTAGAGATTCTCTATGGCGGGAAGATAAAAGCATGCTCTCAGAGAACAAGAAAAATCTGGAAATTCGAAAAAAGACAATTTGCTAAAAGTTGGCTCATATATAAAACAGAATCAAGGTTTTCGACAGTACTATGTGGCTACCTGCGAAAACTTCTAGAAGTCGAGATACAGCCTTCGAAAGATGGCCTTTTTTCCATTCACATGGTGGTTGACCATCTTTCGATGGCTGTATCTCGACTTTTAGAAGCTTGCGCAGGACGCCACATAGCGCATTCGAGAGCCCTGGTTCTACTCTATATATGAGCCAATTTATGGACAATTCTCAGAGGTACCCTAAAACGGGGTTCCTAGTAAGCACAGATTTGGACAAAACATCTAGCGTTCACAACTTTTTGCACGGTACTGTAGGTGATGGCAATCATGTCAAAAAAAAAAAGATTCAAACTTTATTTCATTAGACCTTAAAATCAAATGATCTAAAAATCGACGATTTTAGCCTTCAAAGTCCATTGGTCAATTTCTTCATATTCGGTCTGTGTTGGTTCTTCGGATGGCTCATAGTAGATGTTCACCTTGGTGGAGTTTTCCCTATGTATGGTGACGCTTCTGAAACAGATAATTAAGTTTATTCTTCGAACAAACAAAACCGTACCTCTCAGTCCTACTGGTTTTCTCGAATTCTGTCTCTATCGATCTCAGTGCTTCTAATATCGTTTCATCGTCTTCCACGGTCACCCACAACGATGATCCAACCGGTCTGTTTCCAGCCAACCAGGCTTGCATATATCTACAGTACAGCTCTGGCCATTGTTGTGGGAACATTCTCACAATGGTAATTTTCCGATTTGGCAGACTTGACAGATCCCACAAGATTGCGTATCCTCCATCAAGGATCAGCCGCTTGGCGTTTCGGATTGGCTGACTCTTAAGGTCATACACCCTGCAACGCAGCCAGAGGAAATCCAAGTTGTCCGAATTTCGGACAAGCATCGGAAAATTTCTGTGAGACAGAGTATGATCATTAGCATTCACTTTGTTTGCTTGCATCCGAAAATCGGAGGGAAGACGAAGGATGTCATTTTCAGATGGCAAGCGGAAACGTTCAACTTGAATCGTCTCTGATCTCCCGCCGAAGAGAACTTCATGAAGATGTTTGACCGCTCCAAACAACTTCTTACTGTACTCGAATCGTTCGATCCTTTCGTTCTCTCCCTTCGTGACAGTCAGTTCGATGTAGTACTTGAATGGAGCATTCGTTTCGTTTCTACGGCATTCAAATGGTATTAGGTTGTGCTTATCTTTCTTGATAAGAAAGGGAAGCTCTTGAAGAGGAAGGAAAATACACTTTGAGATCCGACGGTATTGATGAGCAAGCCGAGTCAAGGAAATCGAATCGAGACTTGCTAGGTACTCATTCACAGTTATTCCTTTCGATGCCACATCAGTCAGTATCTCCAGAGTCTTTTCATGTACTTTTAGACTCTCCCTATGCCTTTCCTCATCTTCCCGCGTATTCCTTCGATCCTCAAATCGCCTTGTCGTTCGGAACGAAACGTCTCCAGGGAGTAGATTGTTGTCGCCGAAAGCGAGCGGGAATCCGAGCCTATCATAGTCATAGCCCAGTTGCTTCTCTACTTGTCTAGCATCATACTCTTCAGGGTGGTATCGAACAACCGCAAGTTCATATGAGGTGTCGTTGACAACTGTGCGCCACTCTGTCATCTCGAGACGTTCAATTTTGAGTGGAACTCTTTTCTCCAAATCTCGAATCGAAGGCAAATGGACACTGATTCGAAATCTGGAAATATGAGTTGACACTTGTAATTTCTAATCTTCAAATCTCTACCTGGTATTAGGATCCGTATGCAGGAGAACTGTCTTCAGACTTTGGTACTGTAGTGGAGGTCCCAGCATGGTCGTCCTCTGAAAAAGAGTCGTTGGTAAGGGAAGGTTCAAAAGTGACAAAAATCAAAGAGACAGCAAACGACGAAGAGAGAATGAGTGGTGGAGTGAGGACACATTATAGGAGACCCTCGAGAAGTAGCACAGTGGGAAGGTAGACTATTTAAGGGTCTTGGAACCCATTGTCCTTGTCGAGTGGTGCTAATCGCTCAATCTAATCTACATTATGGTTTCACCTTCTATGACAGATGATGAATTCAGACTACCGTGGAAAATACACTGAATGTCAAAATGAATACAAGAACCCATAAATGTTTCAAAATTTCTGGACCGACAGATTTATGAGTACCATATTCAGCCTTCCTGACGAAAAAAAGGCGGAATGCCCAAACTGTGTTCCACTAACTAGGGATTTACCCGGACACCGTCTGGAGTAATATGATGTTGCGTTTATCAGCGTAAAACTGAAAAAATTTCCAACCTGATGCTCTCGAGTGGACGGTCTTGGTCGTACTGACAATTTTTTTTTTTTTTTGGTCGTACTGACAATTTGAAAAGAGTTTTGGATTCCTCGCAGTGAGACGTTTCCAATAAGCTAGGCAAATTCAGTGAACGTTCAAAACTGAGCCACACAGATCAACTTTTATGAGCTAAGCTTTTTGGGTTGCCTTCTTTTTGGGTTGCCTTCTTGAAACGAACAAAAGTAATAAGCACGACCACTTTAGAAGCTCATAACCTTATGATCGTTGCTTCAAATGCAAAACCAACTTGATTTTTGGAATTTACGCAAAAAACTGAATCTAGTCATCTTTCTTTCGACAGAAAATCGCAAACTTCACTTTTCGACCATCTTCAGTGTTGAGTTGCACCGAGTGGAGAGAATTTGTGAGGAGACCAAAATGAAAAATCGAAAACTTTGACTTTGAATTTTTGAAAACGTTTTTGGTATAAACGGATAGTAGAGGTTCAGAATAGCTGTTTGAATGTTTCAAACTCCAGAAAAAGTCTACAATTTGCATGTGCTCATGAGTCAGTCAATTTTGGTGAATCTTTAACATTGAGCCTCACAGATCAATACTTTACTTTTTGGGTTGTCTTCTTGAAGCGGTCACAACTATGTATATATTTTTTCAGAATCTCTATCTCAAACACTCATTTGAATCTCCATGGATGGTTCTGACCACAACACGCTTGACGAGTTGGAAAAATGCTTGATTTCGAGGTGTAGCAGAATGTGTAGAGTCTTGATGACCGTTTTGTTGTGCGAATGTAGACCTCTTGAGTACAATTGTCTCTCTGAGAGTATGAATTGCTCAGCTCCTATGAAAGATGACGTATTCAGATGACGTGGGTTACGATGGAAAATAACCGTCTACCGGAAAAACGCTATTTCAGAATGTAAGACAGATGAAACTTCAAGAATTTTCGAAACGCTTCTGAACATTTATTTTTTCTCCAAATCCTGCTCTCATAGAACAGAAAAAAAACACGTACAAATGAGATAAACACTAATTAAACATTGACGACTCTGAACTTCAGCTCCCATTGGATATCTCGCCTGTAACTACGGGATGGCGCGAATGGAACATAAAACACATCCACTCTAGTAGAGTTGGTCTTCTCAATGGTGACACATCTGAGAAAAAAAAAAGAGTTTACTACTAGGGACTAGCAACACAATCGTACCTGTTATTCCTGTTGGATCTCTCATATTGGGTCTGTACCAATCTCAAGATATTCTCGGCGGTCTCCTCGTCTTGCAGTTCAATGCAACAAGATGCTCCGACCGGCTGATTTGCAGACAGCCATGCTTGAATCAAGTTGAATATCTCCTCTACAGGGCAAGAAAGATCCACAATCGTGATTTCAAGATTGGGCAGATTTCGGATAGTTTGAGTCAGTCTCTGCATCTCAAAATTATGAGCATCCATAATCACTAGATGTTTGACTCTTCTAACAGTCTCTGTTTGAAAGGCATCCCCTCTTCCACCGTACTTCATCTCTATGGATTCCAATCTCTCTGAGTTCTCGACAAGCGAAAGAAAACTTGCGTGAGCAAGATTAGATTCAGCTGTGCGTACATGTTTCGCGTGCAACTGAAAACCTATAGGGAGACGATAAATGGTTTTCCAATAGTTCAATTCAAAACGTCCAACTTGAATCGGTACTTTTCTACGCCCGAAGAGAGCTTCATTGAGATACTTGCAAGCTTCGAAGAACTTTTTGTTGTATTCGAATCGATTAATCTGTCTGCTTTCTCCCTTCGTGACAGTCAATTGAACATAGCAAGCGATGGGAGTCTTCGTGTTGTTTCTTCGACAGTCAAATGGCAGCAGTGAGAGTTTGTAGCTCTCGATACGATGGGACACGCTGTCAGGGGAAGACGTCAGAATATATCTCATTCTGACTTCTTCCCTGTCCAATCTATCTTTGAGATAGTCCTCTACAGTGATTCCTTTGCACTTCAATTCAGCCTGTAAATTCAAAGCCTCTTCATGTTTTCTCAACTGCTCTCTATATCTTCTCTCGTCTTCTTCCGTATCCCTTCGATCATCAGCACGGTTTCTCAGTTGGAACGAAACGTCACCAGGTAACATCACGTTGGTGCCCGCCATGAACGGGAAGCCAAACTCATCGTAATCGAAAGTAGACCCTATCACATTTTGTTTCAGTGCAACATGCAAAGGAACAATGTCTTTTGGAAAGTGTCGAAAAATGCCGACTCGGTATTCAGTGCCGTTTACGAATGTGGTGCAATCGCCACAAATGACGAGACTACTCATCTTAAGTGGCACCACTTTCTCAACATCTCGAATTGAGGGCATCTGGGCGCTGATTCGGAATCTAAAATATGAGTTGACATTTGTGATTTAGAGTCGTGAATTTTTACCTGGTATTGGGATCCGTATGCAGAAGAACTGTCTTGAGACTTTGGTACTGTAGTGGTGGTCCCAGCATGACTGTTATCTGAAATAGAGTGGTTGGTGAGGGAAGATTCAGAAGCGACAAAAATCGAAGAGACAGCAAACGACGAAGACAGAATACAGACTATGGGTGCCTTTTGAGAAGTGGCACTGTGGGAAGGTAGATTATTTAGGGGTCTCGGACCCCATTGTCCTTTTTGAGTGGTGCTAATTGCTCAGCAATAAATCTAATCTGCATAATGGTGTCATCTACTATGACAGATGATGGATTCGGGAGACGTAGGTCACTATGGAAGTTCTTCGATAAGTGTGTCAGTAAATCGTTTTTTTTTGGTTTTTTGTAAAAAGTTTTGTGGAAATTCGTAGGCGGGTCCTGGCGTAATTTTTGTGTCAGTCGGCACATAATGCGGAATCGAACCAAGATAGTGGACAACAAACGGTCAAAGAACTGTTACTATTTCTTAAGTACCCTAGCGTAAAATTCGCGATGACTGCTTCGCCGAATATCACGAATGTCAGTTCAAAAATTTTGAGACATTCATAAATTCTTGTATTCATTTTGACATTCTTTTTAAGGAACCCTCGGTGTACTTTCCACGGTCGTCTGAATTCATCATCTGTCATAGTAGGTGCCACCATAATGTAGATTAGATTGAGCGATTAGCACCCCTCGACAAGAACAATGGGTTCCAAGACCCCTAGATTATCCACCTTCTCACTGTCCAACTTCTCGAGGGTCTCCTATAATGTGTCCTCACTCCACCACTCATTCCGTCCTCTTCAGTTGCTGTCTTTTCGATTTTCGTCACTTTTGAACCTTGCTTTACCAGACACTCTTTTTCAGAAAACGACCATGATGGGACCTTTGCTACAGTACCAAAGTCTCAAGACAGTTCTATTGCACATCGATGCTAATACCAGGTAAAAGACTCACGACTGAATATCACTAACGTCAACTCATATTTTCAGATTCCGAATCAGCGTCCACATGCCTTCGATGCGAGATGTTGAGAAAGTGGTGCCACTTAAGATGAGTTTTCTCGAAATTTCTGACAATGGCACCACATTCGTAAACGGCACTGAATACGATGTTGGCGTTTTTCGACACTTTCCTAACGGCGTTGTTTCTGCACGGGTTGCACTGGAACAAAATTCGATAGGGGTTATTGCCGATTTCGATGAGTTTGGCTTCCCGTTCGAGGCGGGCAGAAACGTGATGTTACCTGGCGATGTTTCGTTCCAACTGAAAAGCCTTCCTGAAGTTCGAATGGATACGGAAGAAATCGAGAGAGAATATAGAGAGCAGTTGAGAATACATGAAGAGGCTTTGAAGATGCAGGCTGAATTGAAGTCAAAAGGAATCACTGTGAAAGACCACCTCGAAAGTCTTGGTCCGGTTCCCGGCAATGCGAATGAACCAGCATTTGAAAACGAAACCAGAATGAGAGGTGCTCTAACGGTTCCCCCTAGCCTTCTCTCCAATCTCATTGAGCACGACAAACTCGCATTGCTGCCATTTGACTGTCGAAGGAACAACACAAAACCTCCATTCACTTGTTATATTCAATTGACTATCACGAATGGAGAGAGCAGCCAGGTTCAAAGATTCGAGTACAATAAGAAGCTCTTCGAAGCTTTCAAGTATCTCAATGAAGCTCTTTTTGGACGTAGAACGGTACCGATTCAGGTTGAACATTTTGAATTGAACAATTGGCAAACCATTCATCGTCTCCCCATAGGTTTCCGGTTGCACTCGAAACATGTACGCACAGATGAATACAGTCTTGCTCACGCAAGTTTTCTTTCGCTTGTCGAAAACTCTGAGAGATTGGAATCCATAAGGATGACGGACGGTGAAAAAGGGGATGCCTTTCAAACTGAGACTGTTAGAAGAGCCAAAACTCTTGTAATTGAGGATGCTCGTAATTTTGAGACGCAGAGACTGACTCAAACTATCCGAAATCTGCTCAATCTTGAAATCACGATTGTGGATCTTTCGGGCACGGCAGAGGAGATATTCAACTTGATTCAAGTATGGCTGTCTGCAGACCGACCGGTTGGAGCATTTTGTTGTATTGAACTGCGAGGCGAGTTGATCGCCGAGAACATCTTGACGCTGGTACAGACTCAATACGAGAGGGCCCACAGGAATAACAGGTACAATTTTTTTGCTAGGCCCGAGAACTGACTTTATTCCTTTTTCAGATGTGTTACCATTCAGAAGACCGACTTCACGAGAGTGGAAGTGTTCTTTGTTCCATTTGAGGTATCCCGTAGTTACAGGCAAAATGTCCAATGTGAGCTAAAGACTCGAATTGTCAATGTCTGATTTGTGTTTACTTCAATTGTATGTTTTTTTCTGTTCTATGAGAACATGATTTGAAGAAAAAATAAATTTTTAGAAGTGTTTCGAAAATTCTAGAAATTTCATCTGTCTTACATTCTGAGAAAGCGTTTTCACAGGAGACGGTAATTTTCCATCGTAACCCACGTCATCTGAATACGTCATGTGTCATAGGAGCTGAGCAATTCACACTCTCAGACTGTGACAGTTGATTTTAAGAGGTCAACTACATTCGCACAACGAACCGGTCATCAAGACTCTACACATTCTGCTTCAGGGCAATCGAGATGGAATCAACATTGCCTACTGTCTTAATTCGACCACTCCGCCTTCTTCGTTTGCTGTCTCTTCGATTTTCGACACTTTTGAACCTCAACTTACCAACCACTCTTTTTTATTGGTAAGACGTCTAGCTGCCTTACTAGGGAATGGTCTGAGTAATGCTTGGAGTTACGCGATGTGACGTATGTATATCATGCGAAGAGTTTCCAATCTATTCATGTATTCTGGTAGTCATACATCTGTCGGTCCAGAAATTTTGAAACCCACTCATTCTGTCTTCTTCAGTTGCTGTCTCTTCGATTTCCCGTACAAACCAATATTTTTTTGGGAACAGCCATGCTACCTTACTAGTTAATGGAGCACAGTTTTTTCATTCATTACTTTTTCTTCGTCAGAAATATGACCTGAAATTGGCACTCATATATCTGGCAGGTGGCACTATAATGTAGATTAGATTGAGCGATTAGCACCCCTCGACAAGAACAATGGGTTTCAAGATCCCTAAATAGTCTACCTTCCCACTGTGCAAGTTTTCGAGGGTCTTCCATGATGTGTCCTCATTCCACCACTCATTCTGTCTTTTTCCTTTGGCGTCTCTTCGATTTTTGTCACTGCTGAACCTTTCCTTGCCAACAACTCTTTTTCAGAAGACGACCATGCTGGGACCACCACTACAGTACCAAAGTCTGAAGACTGTTCTACTACACATCGAAGCTAATATCAGGTAAAAAACTCACAACTCAAAATCACTAATGTCAGCTCATATTTTCAGATTCCGAATCAGCGCCCATATGCCTTCAATTCGAAATGTTGAAAAAAGGATTCCACTGAAAGTAAACAGTCTCGAAATTTCTGACAATGGCACCACAGTCGTAAACGGCACTGAATACAGAGTCGTCATTTTTCGAATCTTTCATAAAGGCGTTGTGCCTTTACCCGTTGCACAGGGACACAATTCGAGATGGTATTATTCCGATTTCGATGAGTTTGGATTCCCATTCAATGCGGGCACCAATGTGATGTTACCTGGTGACGTTTCGTTCCAACTGGAAAACCGTCTCGAATTTCGAAGGGATACGGAAGAAGACGAGAGAATAAGTAGACGGCGATTGAGAATACATGAAGAAGCTTTGAAGATGCAGAAGGAATTGAAATCAAAAGGAATCACTGTGGAGGACCACCTCAAAAGTCTTGGTCCGATCCCCGGCAATAGAAATGAAAGAGCATTTGAAGAAGAAACCAGAAGAAGAAGTGCTCTGACGGATTCTCCTAGCCTTCTCTACGATATCATTGAGGGCTACAAACTCTCACTGCTGCCATTTGACTGTCGAAGAAACAACACGAAACCTCCATTCACTTGCTATATCCAATTAACTATAACGAAGGGAGGAAGCAAACAGATTCATCGGTTTGAATACAATAGGAAGTTCTTCGAAGCCTGCAAGTATCTCAATGAAGCTCTCTTCGGTCGTAGACCAATGTCGATCCAAGTTAAGCGTTTTGACTTGAAGGGTTGGGAAACCATTTATCGTCTCCCCGTCGGTTTTCAGTTGCACGTGAAACGTGTTCGCACAGATGAATCGAATCTGGCTCACGCAAGTTTTCTCTCGATTGTCAAAAATTCTGAGAGCTTGGCTG
The DNA here is from genome assembly GCA_900536305.3 of Caenorhabditis sp. 40 LS-2015. Lineage (NCBI taxonomy): Eukaryota > Metazoa > Nematoda > Chromadorea > Rhabditida > Rhabditidae > Caenorhabditis > Caenorhabditis tribulationis. The sequence continues at coordinate 71,821 of LR543380.1, forward strand.
CAGTAGCGATACCATTCAGCACGCGTCCGGATGTCCTTCAAAGTCAGATTGTTAGAAAAGCCAATCACCTTGTGATTGAGAACGCTTCTAATTTTGAGATGCAGAACCTGACTGAGACCATCCGAAACATGCCCAATCTTGGAATCTCCATTGTGAATAGGTCGCGCACTCTAGAGGAGACATTCAGCTTGATTCAAGCATGGCTGACTGCAGACCGACCGGTTCGAGCATCTTGCTGGATTTTAGTGGAAAGTGATGAAATCGCCAGAGAGATTTTGGAGCGGGTACGAACTCGATACGAGACGACCAAGAGGAATAAAAGGTACGGTTTTTTGCGAGTCCTGAGAGGTCATTGTATTGCTATATTTTCAGACGTGTCACCATTCAGAAAACCAACTCTACTAGAGCCGAAGTGTTCTACGATCCGTTCACACAGCCACGCAGTGACACAGGTAGAGGAATTCTGAAGACCAGAACCGTCAAAATTTGAATTGTTTTTACTGTTGATTTTCAAAGTATTCCGTTAGAAATTACATTTCTCCGTTTAAAAGAAAACAGTGTGATTTTCGATGACCCAAAAATTATCGAATTTGTTTTCGAACATTTTTCGAAAAAAAAGTTCAAACAACTATCCGAGTTTTTTTTCGAACAAATGTTTGAAAAAATTGAAAATTTGTTCAAGAAAATCACAAACGCGCTTTTAAGTTCTGGAGACCAGAATCGTCAATGTTTAGCTGTTGTTAATTGATTTTTTCTTTTTTTAAGTACTTTGTTTGAAATAAATTGTTACATTTTTTTTAGTAAGACGGCCGGAACTTGATACTCATAAATTCCGAACTTCAGTTACGGGATTTTCAGATTTTCATGGATTCTCGAATTCACATGGCATCTTTTTTGATTTCTCTGAAGACTGCAACTTTCCATGGTTGTATTCCCCTCCTATATTCATCAACTGTCATAGTAGGTGTCACCATTATGAAGAGTGTATTGAGCACCTGCACACATTTTGCTTCAGGGCAATCGCGATGAGACTCGTATTGACCCTTCGATAGACCGCTGTTGTCTCGACCACTTATTCTCTCTTCTCTTTTTGCTGTCTGTTTCTTCGATTTTCTCCTCCAATCGATTTTATCTCGAATCTAAAGAGGTTTCCCCCACTTCTTTTCGTATTGTCTCATTTCAGATACGGGCATGTTGGGACCTCTATTGCAATATCAAAGTCTGAAGACAGTTCTTCTGCACACGGATGCTAATACCGGGTAGAGAGATTTAAAGATTTAAAAAACCTTTTTAACTCATGATTTCCGATTCCGAATCAGTACCCACATGCCGTCGATTCGAGATGTGGAGAAAGTTGTTCCTCTGAAAATGAATAACCTCGACATTTCCTACGAATGGACCACAGTCGTAAACGACACAACATACGAAGTCAGCATCATTCGATATTATCACGAGGGAAATGATCCAATGCCAATCAAACAGGACCAAGAAGGGCTCTTGTCTGATTCCGATTTCGATGAGTTCGGCTTCCCATTCAATGCGGGCAACAACGTGATGTTACCCGGTGACGTTTCGTTCCAACTGGAAAACCGTCCTGAAGTGCGAAAGGATACAGAAAAAGACGAGAGAGAATATATAGAGCAATTAAGAATATATGAAAAGGCTTTCAAGAAGCAGACTGAATTGGAGACGAAAGGAATCACCGTGGAAGACTACCTCAAAAGTCTTGGTCCGTTTACCGGCATGAGAAATGTAACAGCATTTGAAGAAATCGCTCTAATGTATTCTCCCTGCCTTCTGTCCGATTTCATTGAGGACTACAAACTCAATTTAATTCCATTTGACTGTCGAAGAAACAACACGAAACGCCCATTCACTTGTTATATTCAATTGACTGTCAGGAAGAGAGGGAGCGAAAAGATTCATCAGTTTGAATACAATAAGGTGCTCTTCGAAGCCTCCAAGAGTCTTCATGAAGCTCTCTTCGGACGTAGGAAAGTACCGATTCAAGTTGGACGTCTCGACTTGAGCCGTGATGAAATCATTTATCGTCTTCCAACAGGCTTTCGGGTGCACACAAACCATGTACATACTTCTCATAATACGCTAGCTCACAAAAGTTTTCCTTCGCTTATCGAAAACTCGGCGAGCTTGGAATCCATAGATATGTCAAACAGAGGAAGATGGGATGCCTTTGAAACTGGGACTGTTAGAAGAGCCAAAAGACTCGTCATTAGAAATGCAGTAACCTTTGTGATGCCGAGACTGACTGAAGTTATTCGACAATTGCCAAATCTTGAAATCACGATCATGCATCTTTCGCGCACTCCAGCGGAGATATTCAGCGTGATTCAAGCATGGCTGTCTGCGGACCGACCGGTTGGAGCATCTTGTTGCATTGAAGTGGAAGACGAGAAGACCGGCAAGAAAATCTTGAGATCGGTACAAACCCAATACGAGAGGACCAACAGAACTGACAGGTAGGCTTTTGTTGCTGGCCTCGAGAAATGATCTTATTCCTTTTTCAGATGTGTCACCATTGAAAAGGCCAACTCCACTAGAGTGGAACTCTGTTATGTTCCGTTTACACCACCACGCAAATACACAAGGAAAGGGATTCTGAAGACCAGAATCGTCAAAATTTAAATCTTTTTTACTGTTGACTTTCAAAGTATTCCGTTAAAAATAAAGTTTTATGTTTACCAATCTTTTTGGCGCAATCGGTTACCGGTAAGAACGGTCTGACCCTGATACTCCTTAATCCCGAACCTCAGTCACTGAATTTTGAAATTTTCATGGATTCTTGAATTCAGATGACATCTTTTTTGAGGAACCTTTAGTATGATTTGTTTCTAAAAAGACTGCCATTTTCCAGGGTTGCCTACGCCTCCTAAATCCATCATCTGTCATAGTAGGCGTCACCATTATGAAGAGTATATTGAGCAATTAGTACTCTTCGACAGGGCCAATGGGTTCCAAGACCTCTAGATTATCTACCTTCTCACTGTTCTGAAGAGACTCGACACATTCTGCTTCAGGGCAATCGGATGAGATCAATATTGACCTTATAGTGTTGTCCACACTCATTCTCTCTTCTTTGTTTACTGTTTCTTCGATTTTTGTCACTGCTGAACCTTTCCTTGCCAACGACTCTTTTTCAGAAGACGACCATGCTGGGACCTCCACTACAGTACCAAAGTCTGAAGACTGTTCTACTACACATCGATCCTAATACCAGGTAAACATTCACGATTCAAAATCACTAATGTCAACTCATGATTTCAGATTCCGAATCAGCGCCCACATGCCTTTGATTCGGGATGTTGAGAAAGTGGTGCCACTTAAAATATGTAGTCTCCGCATTTGTGACGATTGCACCATATTCGTAAACGGCACTGAATACCAAGTCGGCATTTTTCGTCACTCTCCTACAGACAATGACCCTTCGGCAATTGCACCGGAAAGCAGGTTGATGGGGTCTCTTTGGGATTTCGATGAGTTTGGCTTCCCATTCCATGCGGGCAACAACGTGATGTTACCTGGCGACGTTTCGTTCCAAATGGAAAACCGTCCGGAATTTCGAAGGGATACGGAAGATGACGAGAGAAGTAATCGAGACCACTTGAGAATACACGAAGAGGCTTTGAAAATGCAGGCTGAATTGGAGTCAAAAGGAATCACCGTGGAAGACTACCTCAAAAGTATTGCTCCGATTCCCGGAGAAAGACGAGACGGAGAAGAAGAAAATAAAAGACGGATTCTAATGTTATCAAAGGAAAAGCTATCCCGTGGTATCAAGCTCTTCAAATGCAATTTAATACCATATGACTGTCGAAGAGACAACACAAAACCTCCATTCACTTTTTATATTCAATTGGACATTACGAAGGGAAAGAGCAGGCAGATTCAACGATTCGAATACAATAAGAAGCTCTTCGAAGCCTCAAAGGGTCTCAATGAAGCTCTCTTCGGACGTAGAACAGTACCGATTCAAGTTGGACGTCTTTTCTTGAGAGCATACATCACCATTTATCGCCTCCCCGTGGGTTTTCGGTTACACGCGAAACATGTACGCACATATGAACATGTTCTCGCTCACGCAAGTTTTCGTTTGTTTGTCGAAAATTCGGATAGATTGGAATCCATAAAGATGACGAACGGTGAAAGAGGAGACGCCTTTCAAACTGAGGCTGTTAGAAGAGTCAAAAATCTTGTGATTGATCATTCTTATAATTATGAGATCCAGAGGCTGACTCAAATAATCGGAAATCTTCCCAATCTCGAAATCACCATTGAGGATCTAAGGTGTTCTCCAGAGGAAATATTCATCTTGATTCAAGCATGGCTGAGTGCAGACCGACCGATTGGAGCATTTTTTTGCATTATAGTGGAAAACGAGGTGATCGCAGAATTGATCTTGACACTGGTACGTACGCGACACGAGAGAGCCAACAGGACTGCCAGGTACAATTGTGTCGCTAGTCCCGTCAAGTCACCTAATTCCTTTTTCAGATGTGTCACCATTCAGAAGACCGAATCGACGAGAGCGGAAGTGTTTTATGTTCCATTCACGGCATCTCGTATTTACACACAAAATATGCAATGGCTTCTGAAGACTCGAATTGTCAATGCTTGATTTGTGTTTACTTCATTTGTAGGATTTTTTCTGTTCTGTGAGAACAGGATTTGTTGAAAAAATAAATCTTTAGAAGCGTTTCGAAATTTCTTGAAAATTCGCCTCTCTTTTATTCAGAAAAAGACATTTTTCCCATCGTAAACCTCGTTATTCGTCATAGAATCTGAGCAATTCACACTCTCATAGTCAGACAGTGACAATTCTTTTAAATGTCCATTGTTCTCTACTGTCCTAGTTTGACCACTCTGTCTTCGTCGTTTGCCTCTTCGATTTTCAGCAATCTGAACCTTCCCTCACCAACCACTCTTTTTTTGGTAAGCAGTCATGCTGCCTTACTAGTTAGTGGAATACAGTTTTGACATTCAACACTTTTTTCTCGTCATGAATACGGCCTGAATCTGGTACTCACAAATCTGTCGGTCCAGAAGTTTTGAAACATTCACAGATTCTTGCATTCACTTTGATATTCGGTGCATTTTCCACGGTCGTCTGAATTCGTCATCTGTCATAGTAGGTAACACCATAAAGTAGATTTGATTGAGCGATTAGCACCCCTCGACAAGGACAATGGGTTTCAAGACCCTAAATAATCTATCTTCACACTGTCCAACTTCTCGAGGGTCTTCGATAATGTGTCCTCATTCCACAACTCATTCTGTTTTCTTCGTTTGCTGTCTCTTCGATTTTTTGTCACTTTTGAACCTTTCTTCACCAGGTACTCTTTTTCAGAAAAAAAACATGCTGAGACCTTCACTACAGTACCAAAGTCTGAAGACAGTTCTTCTGCATACGGATGCCAATACCAGGTAAACATTCACGACTCTAAATCACTAATGTCAACTCATGATTTCAGATTCCGAATCAGCGCCCACATGCCTTCGATTCGAGATGTTGAGAAAGTGGTCCCACTGAAAATGAGTAGGTTCGACATTTATCCCGATCGCATCACAGTCGAAACCGACACCGAATACAAAGTCGGTATTGTTCGACACTTTACTGTAGACAGTGACCTTTCGGCAGTTGCACCGGAACAAAATTTGATATGGTATTCTTTCGATTTCGATAAGTTTGGCTTTCCATTCACTGCTGGCAAGAACGTGGTGTTACCTGGTGACGTTTCGTTCCAACTGGAAAACCGTCTTGAGTTTCGATGGGATACGAAAGAAAACGAGAGAGAATTAAGAGAGACATTGACAAGATATGAGAAGGCTTTGAAGATGCAGACTGAATTGAAGTCAAAAGGAATCACTGTAGAGGACTACCTCAAAAGTCTTGGTCCGGTTCCCGGCAACGTGAATGAGCCAGCATTTGAAGAAGAAACCAGAATGAGACGTGCTCTAACGATTTCCTCTAGTCTTCTATCTAATTTCATTGGAAACTACAAACTCAATTTAATACCATACGACTGTCGAAAAAACAACACCAAACCTCCATTCACTTTTTATATTCAATTGGACATTACGAAGGGAAAGAGCAGACAGATTCAACGATTCGAATATAATAAGAAGCTCTTCGAAGCCTCAAAGGGCCTCAATGAAGCTCTCTTCGGACGTAGAAAAGCACCGATTCAAGTTGGACGTCTTTTCTTGAACGCACACAGCACCATTCATCGTCTCCCTATGGGTTTTCGGTTGCACGCGAAACATGTACACACAGTCGATTTTAATCTGACTCACGCAAGTTTTCGTTTGCTTGTCGAGAACTCAGAAAGATTGGAATGCATAGAGATGAAGTACGGTGGAAGAGGCGATGCCTTTCAAACTGAGACTGTTAGAAGAGCCAAAAGACTCGTCATTCATAATGTGCTTATATCTGACATGGAGAGACTGACTCAAATAATCCGAAATCTGTCCAATCTTGAAATCACGATTTTGGATCTTTCGCGCACTGCAGAGGAGACATTCAACTTCATTCAAGCGTGGCTGTCTGCAAACCGACCGGTGGGAGCATCTTGTTGCATTGAAGTGCGAGACGTGAAGACCGCCGAGAAAATCTTGACACTAGTACAGACTCAATACGAGAGGGCCCACAGGAATAACAGGTACACCTTTGCTGCTAGTCCAAAATGAATATGTTCCTTTTTCAGATGTGTCACCATTCAGAAGACCGAATCGACGAGAGCCGAAGTGTTCTATGTTCCATTCACGCCATCCCGTAGATACACACAAAATATCCAATGGCTTCTGAAGTCTCGAATTGTCAATGTTTGATTAGTGTTCATTTCAAAAGTTTTCGGCTGACATAAAGTGTTTCTTTTCATTTATCTTTTTCATTTCAGTTAATGCATTTGTTTTTTTTTTCGGTTTTTTCCTAGAAAAACACTGAAAAAAGAACTGCTGATTGCAGATACTGATGCAAATATAACTCCTCTCAAAGTGAACATCTTCTAGACACCGTCTTGTGATTCGTGTCGCGAACTGGGAGGTGCTAAAGATCCCCTCCAGTCACGACTTTTCATTCAATCATAAATTATTCTCTTTTATTGCAATTAATTCCCTCAAACCATGTTTATTCCGCCGTCTCCCGTTTCACCGATGCCGCCGCCCCATATTTGAATCGACAGAAACAACTTTTTGCCCCGGTTTGGTGTCGACGCGAGGTGAAAACAAAAAAGAAAATTGTGTTGTAGATTTTCTACTTTCATCATTTTAAAAACTCAAAAAAAAATAGACTAAAACACAATAATTTTTCATCTCTTCAATAAAAACTTGAGAGAAACACGCTGAAATTTCGAAATCAAAAGGTTTTCAGCAGCCAACGTTTCATGGATCGCCTGAATTCATCATCTGTAGTGGCACCATAATCTTTTGACGCGTTTGGTCGTTGTTAAGACGGACCAAATAATAAATCCCGAACTTCAACCACGGAATTTTGAAATTTTCATGGCTTCTCGAATTCACATGACATCTTTTTTGAGGAACCTCCAGTGTGTATCATCTCTCTGAAGACTGCCATTTTTCATGGTTGCCTACGCCTTCTAAATCCATCACCTGTCATAGTAGGTTTCACCATTATGAAGATTATATTGAGCAATTAGCACTCCTCGACAGGGCCAATAGTGTCCAGGAAATCTAGATAATCTACTGTACGACCTCTGAAGAGACTCCACACATCAGGGCCATCGCGATGAGCCTCATATTGACCCTTTGGCCATTGTTGTCTCGACCACTCATTCTCTCTTCTTCTTCTTGTGCTGTCTGTTTCTTCGATTTTCTCTTCCAACTGATTTTTGGTTTTGCTGTTCGTCGACTATCTCACTCATTTCACTTCTGAACCTGTCCTTACCTATTTTTTTTTCAGAAAACTGACATGCTGGGACCTCTGTTGCAGTACCAAAGCCTGCAGACAGTTCTGCTACACACGGATGCAAATATCAGGTAGAGATTTTTAAGGTTAATAATCACCCCTTCCACCTCATAATTTCAGATTCCGAATCAGCGCCCGCATGCCCTCAATTCGAGATGTGGAGAAACTTGTTCCAGTGAAAATCAGTAGTCTGGACATTTCCAACGACTCCACCACAATCGTAAACGACACACGATACAACGTCTGTATTCAACGACATTTTCCTGAAGGAACCGTGTCTTTACCAATTGCACTGAAACAAAATGAGATGGGATCTACATGTGATTTCGATGAGTTTGGATTGCCATTCATTGCGGGTAGAAACGGGGTGCTACCTGGTGACGTTTCGTTCCTACTGGAACCCCGTCCTGATAGAAATCGAAGGCCAACGGAAGAAGACGAGAGAGAATGTAGAGATGACCTGAGACTACATGAAGAGGCTTTGAAGAAGCAGACTGAATTGGAGTCCAAAGGAATCACTGTGAAAGACTACCTCAAAAGTCTTGGTCCGATTACCGGAGATAGATTGGACAGGGCGGCTGAAGAAGAATACAGAATGCGACGAATTCTAACGGAGTCCCCTGCCACTTTGTCAGATACCATCGAGCACTGCAAAATAGGCTTGCTACCATTTGACTGTCGAAGAAACAACACCAAAACTCCATTCCCTTGCTTTGTTCAATTAACTATCACGAGGGGAGGAAGCAAACAGATTCATCGATTCGAGTACAATAAGAAGCTCTTCGAAGTCTCAAAGGGTCTCAATGAAGCTCTCTTCGGACGTAGAACAGTACCGATTCAAGTTGGACGTTTCGTCTTGAACATTCTGGAAACCATTTATCGTCTCCCCGTGGATTTTCGGTTGCACGCGAAACATGTACGCGCAAATGAACCTATTTTCGCTCACGAAAGTTTTCGTTTGCTTGTCGAAAATTCTGAGAGCTTGGACACAGTGACGATAGCATTCAACATGCCTACGGATGCCTTCCAAACTCAGATAATTAGAAGAGCCAAAAATCTTGTGATTGAGAACGTTTCTGATATTGTGATGCAGAGACTAACTCAAATCATCCAGAATCTGTCCAATCTTGGTGTCACCATTAAGGACCTAGAGAGTTCTCCAGAGAGGATATTCAACTTCATTCAAGCTTGGCTGAATGCAGACCGACCGGTCGGAGCATCTTGTTGCATTGAAGTGCGAGACGAGGAGATCGTCGAGGAAATCTTGACGCTGGTACAGACTCAATACGAGAGGGCCAACAGGACTAACAGGTACGATTTTGTTGCTAGTCCCGAGAAATAAACACATTTTTCAGGTGTGTATCCATTCAGAGGTCCAACTCTACTAGAGTGGAAGTGTTATATGTTTCATTCACGCCACGCCCTATTTTCTTCCAAAGTCAAGGGACATTGAAGGCCAGAATCGTCAATGTTTAGCCATTGTTGATTGTTTCTTCTTTCCAAGAAATTTGGTTGAAAGTGAAGTTCATTCTTTTTTTTTTCCGTAGTGACAGGAAGAAATGGATGCTGAATACTCTTGTATTGTCAATGCTTAAATTGTGCTGATTGTTTTTTTGAAAGGTTTTCTTTAATTTTTGTAATATCTGAAATAAAGTTTTTATACATTTTGTCATTTTTTCCGAATTTCAGTCGCAAAAACTTGAAACTGACATGAATTCTCGAGTTCAGATGGGATTTTTTATCGAAGAACCAGAGCATGGATCAATTATCAAAAGAGTGTCATTTTCCATCTTTGCCCAAATCTATTGAATACCTTATCTGCCATAACAGGACAAAAAAATCTACAAAAATCTAGATAATCTACCTGCACAATGGACGACTTCTGAAGAGACTCCACACATTTTGCTCCAGGGCAATCGCGACGAGACTCATTGACCCTTCGATTGGCCGTTGTTGTCTCTACCACTCATTCTCTCTTCTTCTTCTTAGTTTCTGTCTGTTTCTTCGATTTTTTCTCCAAGTGATTTTTGGTTTTGCTGTTCGTCGACTATCACATTCATTCAACATCTCACCCTTTCCTTACCAGCCACGTTTTTTTCAGTAAACAGTCATGTTGGGACCTCTGCTACAGTACCAAAGTCTCAAGACAGTTCTACTGCACACGGATGCCAATACCAGGTAAGGTTTTAGGAGGAAAAATCACTAATTTCAAGTCATATTTTAGATTCCGAATCAGCGCCCACATGCCCTCAATTCGAGATGTGGAGAAAGTTGTTCCACTGAAAATAAGTAGTCTGGACATTTCCTACACTCGCGCCACAATCGTAAACGACGCTGAATATGAGGTCGGCATTTTTCGACACTTTCCAAAAGACATTGTTCCTTTGCATGTTGCACTGAAACAAAATGTGATAGGATCTGCATGTGATTTCGATGAGTTTGGATTTCCATTCACTGCGGGCAGAAACGTGGTGTTGCCTGGTGACGTTTTGTTCCAACTGGAAAACCGTCCTGAAGTTCGAAGGGATACGGAAAAGTATGAGAGAGGATATAGATACGAGTTGAGAATACATGAAGAAGCTTTGAAGATGCAGGCTGGATTGAGATCAAAAGGAATCACTGTAGAGGACTACCTCAAAAGTCTTGGTCCGATTCCCGGCAATAGAAATGAAAGAAAATTTGAAGAAGAAGCTAGGATGAGACAAACTCTAACGAAGTCCCCTACTCTTCTCTCAGATTTCATTGAGGAGTGCAAACTCAATTTAATTCCATTTGACTGTCGAAGAAACAACACGAAGACTCCATTCACTTGTTATATTCAATTGACTATCAAGAAGGGAGAGATCAGACAGATTCATCGATTCGAATACAATAAGAGGTTCTTCGCAGCCTGCAAGTATCTCAACGAAGCTCTCTTTGGACGTAGAACAGTACCGATTGAAGTTGAACGTCTTGACTTGGACTCATGGAACACCGTTTATCGTCTCCCCGTGGGTTTTAGGTTGCACGCGAAACATGTACGCACAACAGAGCCAATCCTCGTTCACGCAAGTTTTCTTTCGCTTGTCGAAAATTCTGAAAGATTGGACACCGTAGCGATAGCATCCAGCATGCGTATGGACGCCTTTCAAAGTCAGATAGTTAGAAGAGCCAATCATCTTGTAGTTGAGGATGCTTATAACTTCGAGATGCAGGGATTATCTCAAATTATCCAAAATCTGTCCAATCTTGGTATAACCCTTATGAACATAGTGCGTTCTCCAGAGGAGACATTCAGCTTGATTCAAGCATGGCTGTCTGCAGACCGACCGGTTGGAGCCTTTCGTTGCCTTGCAGTGGAAGAAGAGACGACCCCCGAGAAAATCTTGAGATTGGTACAGACCCGATACGAGAGGACCAACAGGACAAACAGGTACGATTTTTTTGCTAGTCCCGAGAAATAAACTCATTTCTTTTTTAGACGTGTCACCATACAGAAGACCAACTCCACAAAAGTGGAAGTGTTCTCTTATCCATTCCAGCCACCGTATAGTGCCAACTATAAATGGATGCTGAAGACCAGAATCGTCAAAGTGTAGTCATTGTTAATTGATTTTATTTTCGAAGAAGTTCAGTTGAAATGAAGAGTGAAGTTCATTTATCTTTTTCCCGTCTGGCTATTGGTAAGACCGGCCTATATCTTTTCACTCATTTTTTCCGAATTTCAGCACAAAACTTTGAAACTGACATAAATTTTCTAGTTCAGATGACATTTTTTGAGGAACCTCTAGCATGGATCAATTATCAGAAGACTGTCATTTTCCATCTGCCCAAATCTCCTGAATACCTTATCTGCCATAGCAGGAGTCTATTATATTTGCTTACTGTGGGCAATTATTAGCACTTGTAGACAACAAGGATTCCTAGATTATCTATCTTCTCACTGTGCATCCTTAGTCGGCCACTCCTTCTGTCTTCGCTGTTCGTTGACGTTCACACTACCAACTGTGCAAGTTTTGAAGAGACTGCAGACATTTTTCTCCAGGGCAATCGCGACGAGACTCATATTGACCCTTCGATTGGATGTTGTTGTCTCGACCACTCATTCCCTCTTCTTCTTCGCTTGCTGTCTGTTTCTTCGATTTTCCCCTACAAGTAATTGTTGGTTTTGCTGTTCATCGACTATCTGATTAATTTCACTTCTGAACCTTTCCTTACCAACCACTTTTTTTAGAAACAGTCATGCTAGGACCATTGTTGCAGTACCAGAGTCTGAAGACAGTTCTACTGCACACAGATGCAAATACCAGGTAGAGAATTTATGATGGAAAATCACTAATTTCAAGTCATATTTTAGATTCCGAATCAGCGCCCACATGCCCTCAATTCGAGATGTGGAGAAACTTGTTCCACTGAAAATAAGTAATCTGGACATTTCCCACGATTGGACCACAGTCGTAAACCACACTGAATACGACGTCGGTATTATTCGACACTATCCTGAAGGCAATGTTCCATCACCAGTTGCACGGGAAAACAATTTTAGAGGATCTCTTTCCGATTTCGATGAGTTTGGCTTCCAGTTCGATGCAGGTAACAACGTGGTGTTACCTGGCGACGTTTCGTTCCAACTGAAAAACCGTCCTGAATTTCGACAGGATACGGAAGAATTTGAGAGAGGACATAGAGGCGAGTTGAGAAGACATGAAAAGGCTTTGAAGATGCAGGAGGAATTGAAATCAAAAGGAATGACTGTAGAGGACTACCTCAAAAATCTTGGCCAGCCCCTCGTAGATGTATTTTACAAAGCGTTTGCCGAAGAAGCCAGAAGGAGATTTATTCTAATGAGTTCTCCGGAGAGAATACCCGACCGTATCGAATACTTCAAACTCGAATTGCTGCCATTTGACTGTCGAAGAAACAACACAAAACCTCCGTTCACGTGTTACATTCAATTGACTATCACGAATGGAGAAAGCAGACAGATTCATCGATTCGAGTACAATAAGAAGCTTTTTGAAGTCTCCAAGCATATTAGAGAAGTTCTGTTCGGACGTAGAAAAGCACCGGTTCAAGTCGGGCGTCTTTTCTTGAACGAAGGCAACACCATTTATCGTCTCCCCCTAGGTGTTCGGTTGCACGCGAAACATGTACTCACATATGAATCTAATCTTGTTCACCCAAGTTTTCTCTCGATTGTCGAAAATTCTGAAAGATTGGAATCTATAGAGATTACGTACGGTAGAAGAGGAGATGCCCTTCAAACAGAGGCTGTTAGAAGAGTCAAGCATCTTGTGATTGGTCATTCTTATAATTTTGAGATGCAGAGATTGAATTTAATTATCCAGAATCTGCCTAATCTTGAAATAACGATTGTGGATCCTTCGGGCACTGCACAGGAGAAATTCAACTTGATTCAAGCGTGGCTGTCTGCAGAACGACCGGTTGGAGCATCTTTTTGCATTGAACTTCAAGACAAGAAGAGAGCCGAGAAAGACTTCAGATTGGTACAGACCCGATACGAGAGAGCCAACAAGACTAACAGGTACGATTTTGTGACCAGCTCTCCGAATTACCTTTTTTCAGATGTGTCACCATAGACCAGACCAATTCCACAAAAGTGGAAGTTTTCTATGCTCCATTCAAGCCACCACGTAGTGACACGAGTAAATGGATTCTGAAGACTAGAATCATCAATGCTTAGTTGCTGTTAATTTTTTGTTGTTTTTTTTTTGAAGGATATTGGTTGAAATAAAGTGTTATTTTCATTGATATTCTTCACTTCAGCAGAAATTTTTTCTCCGGCGTTTACAATATTATTCGGAAAGAACGTTTTCCGAGAGAGATATTAACACACTTCATTTGATGACGTCATTTGCCAAAGTGTATTGCTCTTCCCGACCCTGGCCGACCGGTCTACAGGCCGAGCTGGCCTTTAGAAATCGCCCAACTGACCCAGTCCGGCTTGTGACAAGTGTTTTACACGGGTCGCCTGAATACATCACTTGGGGTGGCACCATAATGTAGATTAGATTTAGCCATTAGCACTCCTCGACAAGGACAATGGGCTCCAAGACCCCTAAATAATCTACCTTTGCAAGTTCTCATGAGTGCCCACATTTTGCTTCAGGGCAATCGGGATTAGACTCATATTGACCCTTCGATTGGCCGTTGTTGTCTCGCCCACTCATTCTCTCCTCTTTGATTGCTGTCTGTTTCTTCGATTTTTTTTCCTCCAATTGATTTTTGGTTTTGCTGTTCATTGACCATCTCATTAATTTCACTTCTGAACCTTTTCCTACTAACCTTTTTTTCAGAAAACAGACATGCTGGGACTTTTATTGCAGTACCAAAGCCTGAAGACAGTTCTATTGCATACGGATGCCAATACCAGGTAAAACTTCACGACTCAAAATCACTAATTTCAAGCCATATTTTAGATTCCGAATCAGCACCCACATGCCCTCAATTCGAGATGTGGAGAAAGTTGTTCCACTGAAAGTGAGTAGTCTTGATATTTCCCGCAATTGCACCACAGTCGTAAACGGCACTGAATACAAAGTCGGCATTTTTCGACACTTTCCTGAAGGCGATGTTCCATCACCAGTTGCACGCGAAAACAATTCGAGAGGATCTATTTTCGATTTCGATGAGTTTGGCTTCCCGATCGATGCAGGTAACAAAGTAATGTTGCCTGGCGACGTTTCGTTCCAACTGGAAAACCGTTCTGAATTTCGAAGGGATACGGAAGAAATTGAGGGAGAATATAGAGATGACCTGAGAAGACATGAGAAGGCTTTGGAGATGCAGGCTGAATTAAAGACAAAAGGAATCACCGTGGAAGACTACCTCAAAAGTCTCCGCCCGATTGTCGGAGATAGATTTGACAGAGCGTTTGCCGAAGAAGCCAGAAGGAGATATGTTCTAATAAATTCTCCTAAGAGTATATCCGATTGTATCGAACACTTCAAACTCAAATTGCTGCCATTTGACTGTCGAAGAAACAACACGCCGCCTCCATTCACTTGTTACATTCAATTGACAATCACAAAAAGAGGGAGCAGGCAGATTCAACGATTCGAATACAATAAGAAGCTCTTTGAAGCTTCGAAGTGTCTTCATGAAGCTCTCTTTGGAAGTAGAAAAGTGCCGATTCAAGTTGAACGGGTTGACTTGAGCTGTTTTGAAACCATTTATCGTCTCCCCGTAGGTTTTCGGTTGCACGCGAAACATGTGCACACATCTCTAACCAATCTGACTCACGCAAGTTTTCTTTCGCTTGTCGAAAATTCTGAGAGGTTGGAGACGGTAGGAATAAGGTTCAAAATGCGCACGGATGCCTTGCAAAGTCAAATTGTCAGGAACGCCAGAAGAATCGTCATCAGGGAAGGTTCTGTTGGTGTGAATGAAGCTATCCAAGACTTTCCCAATCTCGACATCACTATTGAGGAACTGTATTCACCAGCAGATATATTCAGTTTGATTCGAGTCTGGCTGAGCGGTGACCGACCGATTGGAGCGTCTTGTCGGATTGAAATGGAAGACGATGAAACCGCCAGAGAGGTTTTGAGAATGGTACGAACTCACTACGAGATGGCCAAGATGACTGAAAGGTATGGGTTTTTTTTTTGCTAATACAAACTCATTGCCCTTTTCAGATGTGTCACAATAGACCAGACCAACTCTACAAAAGTGGAAGTATCCTATGTTCCATTGACGCCACCCTGTTACAGTAAGAAATGGATGCTGAAGGCTCGAATTGTCAATGCATAAATTGAGTTATTTGATTTTTGTAATGTCCGAAATAAAGTTTTTATTCATTTTGTAAGATTTTTTCGAATAAACAGTACCTATTCATCTGAACAACCTTGCCCTCAAAAGACAGCTATTTTCCAACAGCCCACGTCGCCTGAATCCATCATCTGTCATAATAGGTGACACCATAATGAAGATTTGATTGATTGACCATTTAGCACTAGTCGACAAGAACAATGGGTTCCAAGACACCTAAATAATCTACCTTCTCACTCTCCAAGTTTTGAAAAGACTGCACACATTTTGCTTCAGGGCAATCACGATGACCCCCTATGGACCCTTCGATTGGCCCTTGTGGTCTCGACCACTCATTCTCTCTTCTTTGTTTACTGTCTGTTTCTTCTATTTTCCCCTCCAAGTGATTTTTGGTTTTGCTGTTCATCGACAATCTCATTAATTTCACTTCTGAACCTTTCCTTACCAACCACTTTTTTTAGAAACAGTCATGCTGGGACCATTGTTGCAGTACCAAAGCCTGAAGACAGTTCTGCTGCACACGGATGCCAATACCAGGTAGAGAGTTTTTAAGATTAAAAATCAACCTTCCCAACTCATGATTTCAGATTCCGAATCAGTTGCCACATGCCCTCAATTCGAGACGTTGAAAAAAGGGTTCCACTCAAAATGAGTAGTCTGGACATGTCCTGCGATTACACCACAGTCGTAAACGACACAAGATACCGAGTCGGCATGATTCGACACTTTCTTGATGGCAATGCTCCTTCACCAATTGCACGGGACATCGATTTGAGAGACACTCTTTCCGATTTCGATGAGTTTGGCTTCACGTTCGATGCGGGCAACAACGTGATGTTACCTGGTGACGTTTCGTTCCAACTGGAAAACCGTTCGGAAGTTCGAAGGGATACGGAAGAAGACGAGAGAAAATATAGAGACGAGTTGAGAATACATGAAGAGGCTTTGAAGATGCAGGCTGAACTGAAATCGAAAGGAATCACTGTGGAAGAGTATCTCAAGAATCAAGGCCCGATTCTCGGAGATAGATTTGGCAGGGCGTTTGGAAAAGAAGCCAGGATGAGATATATTCTAGAGCATTCTCTCGAGAGAATATCCTATCGTGTCGAGTACTTCAAACTCTCATTGTTGCCATTTGACTGTCGAAGAAACAACACGAAGCCATTCTTCATTCAATTTACTATCACAAAGGGAGAAGTCAGACAGATTCATCGGTTCGAGTACAATAAGAAGCTCTTCGAAGTCTGCAAATATCTCAAGGAAGCTCTTTTTGGACGTCGAGCAATGCCGATTCAAGTTGGACGTCTTGTCATGGATGGTTGGGAAACCATTCATCGTCTCCCCATAGGGTTTCGGTTGCACGCGAAACATGTACACACATCTCTAAACAATCTGGCTCACGCAAGTTTTCTTTTGATTGTCGAGAATTCTGAGAGATTGGAGACGGTAGTGACGAGGTTCAGCATGCGCAGGGATGCCTTCCAATGTCAAATTGTCAGAAACGCCAGAAGACTCGTCATCAGGAAATCTTTTCATGATAGGCCAAGACTGAATGAAGCTATCCAAGACTTGCCAAATCTTGATATTACTATTGAGATCCTGCTTTCACCAGCAGCTATATTCAGTCTGATTCAAACCTGGCTGAGCGGTGACCGACCAATTGGAGCATCTTGTCGGATTGAGGTGAAAAACGATGAAATCGCCAGAGAGGTTTTGAAGCTGGTACGAACTCGATACGAGAAGACCAAGAGGATTTTTAGGTACTGATTTTTCTGCTAGTTCTGGAAAAAATTGCTGTTTTTCAGATGTGTCACCATAGACCAGACCAATTCCCCAAAAGTGGAAGTCTCCTATGTTCCATTCACGCCGCCACGTAGTGACAGGAAGAAATGGTTGCTGAAGACTCGAATCGTCAATGCTTAAATTGGGTTAAATGTTTTTTTTTTGTTGTAACGTTTTCACTGGTTTTCGTGATTTTCAACACAAAAAAGGGTTGCTATATATATTGTCAGATTTTTTCGAATGAACAATTTCTATTCACCTGGACAACCTTGCCCCCAGAAGATCGTTATTTTCCAACCTTTCCCACCTCGACTGAATCCATCATCTGTCATAGTAGCTGTCACCATAATGTACCGTAAAAACTCCACTGCTGATTTGATGCCACTGTGATAGAAGTTACAAAGTTAGAGAATTTCAGAGTTTTATGCTTTTTTGAATACTTGATCTCTATTACTCTGTGGCAGAGCTGTAAAGCAAGAATGTTTTTCAACGATTCCAAGTACAACTTCTCATTTTTTGACATGAGTTAAATTGGAAAATTGGTGCCGAACAATAAAGTGTCAGCCTCTATTTGAATGCCAGCCCCTAATACAGTGCCATGGCACTCTAATAGAGTTTTTACGGTAGATTAGATTGAGCAATCAGCCCTCTTCGACAGGGACAGTGGGGTCCAAGAAATCTACCTTCGTCACTGTTCTGAAGAGACTGCACACATTTTGCTTCAGGGCAATCGGGATGAGACTCATATTGACCCTTCGATTGTCCGTTGTTGTCTCGACCACTCATTCTCTCTTCTTCGATTGCTGTCTGTTTCTTCGATTTTCTCCTTCAAATGATTTTTGGCCACCTACTCTTTATATTCACTCTATTTCAGAAAACAGTCATGTTGGGACCTCTGTTACAATACCAAAGTTTGAAGACAGTTCTGCTGCACACGGATGCCAATACCAGGTAGAGTTTTAAAGATTAGAAATCAAGCCTTCCAACTTATAATTCCAGATTCCGAATCAGTACCCATCTCCCTTCGATTCGAGATGTTGAAAAAAGGATTCCACTCAAATTGAAGTATCTCGAGATGAACGCGCGAGGCACAGTCATCAACGACACTTCATACAGAACCGAAGTTGTCCGATATCATCCTGAAGGAAGCAATCATTCATGGCCAACAAAAGTAGACGATCAGCGGCGGCAGTTTGACTTCGATGAGTTTGGCTTCCAGGTCAACGTGGGCGAGAATGTTCTGCTACCTGGAGACATTTCGTTTCAACTGGAAGACGAAATCGAGGACTCGTACGCCATGGAAGAAGTCGAATTGTCTTATAGAGACCTGCTGAAATGGGATGAAAAAGCTGTGGAGATACTTTCCGGCTTGAAATCAAAAAGAGAAACGGAGAATTATATCAAAACACTCAATCGCAACTCCAAGGATCAACTTTTGCATCGCCTTCTTATTCCACTTGAAGATCTGCGGCGTTCTATCAAGCGCAAGAAACTCGTATTACTATCATTTGAATGCCGAAGAAACAAGGTGAAGTCTCCGTTCAAATACTACCTCGAGTTGACGGTCACGAAGGACACCTGCCAACAAATCAAACGATTCGAGTACACCAAAAAACTGTTTGAAGCTGTCAAGAAGCTTAATGAAGTTTTCTTTGGAGGAAGATCGGAACCGATTCTAGTCCAACTTCTTGACTTGATTCCATGCCACTTGACTCCACAAACTGGAATCTATCGTCTTCCCACAGATTGTCGGCTGCATGCGAACCAAGTGAATGCTCTTGATCATAACCTAGCGCACACCAGCTTTCCTCTGCTAATCGGAAACTCGGAGAGCTTGGATACCCTGTGGGTGTGTTGCACCGTTGAGCCGAACGCCCTTCGAAACCAGATTGTCCGAAGTGCCAGAAGACTCGTCATTGAAGATGCCTATGGTGAAGTGGTAATGGAGAGAGTCATCCGCGATCTGTCCAATCGTGAAATATTCATTGTGGCGGGCTCGGACCATCTGTTTTTTCCGATGCATAGCTATGCTTTGATAAACGTCTGGTTGAGCGGCAATAGACCGGTTGGAGCATCGTTTTGGATTCAAGTGCAAAGCGATGAAGCCGGCAGAAGAGTTCTGGAATTGGTAGAGTCACGATACGCGAATGCAGAGAGAACTAAGAGGTTGGTTTTCGCTCCCATTTCAAGCTCATTTTTCTGTTTCAGATGCGTCACCATACACAAGGACAACTTGACAAAAATTAAAGTCTTCTACAAAAAATTAAAGTCTTCGATCAATACTTTCTAGATATGATAGAAGTTTCGAATGGACCTTGAAGGTCGAAATCGTCGATTTTTAAATGTTTGTTACTGGTTGATTTTAAAGGTTTGACTGGAATAAAGTGTTCTTCATATTTTTTTGTTAGCAAGATAAAATTTTCGAAAGTGCTTTCAGTTGTGGAGTTCATAAGACACCCTCATTACTTCCTAGTAGCCTCGAACGTCTTTCAATTTGGTGACTTTCGTTGCCGGAATCCGTCATCAGTCATACAGTGCGATCAAAACTGAAAGGACTCCCTTTTTTATTGAGTCTCTAGAAAAAACTTGAAGAGACATCAAAATTCTGTAGACACCATTCAATTCAGGAGCCAAAAATAGCCCGAGTTTTCCTATTCCTAGCTCTTTCCATGACCCTGTACTAAAAAAATGGTCCACAAATGATGGGGATCGTTTTTGTTCAGGAATGCTTTTTTTTGAGTTGACCAAATTTTCATCGTTGCCTACGTCCCGCGAATCTTTCAGCACTCTCATTGAGACATTCGCTTCCTATTTTCCTCGGTCGCCTGAATTCATCATCTAGTCTATCATTTCCCACCAATATGTCGGTTGCATCGACATTGACAATGAATTCAGGGGATTAGGCACTTTCCCAGAGTACAGAGGGTAATCGAGGTGAGGCTCGTCCTAGTCCTGCTATTGTCCTCCTTGGCTTGGTTTGGTTCATCCGTTCTCGTCTTTCTTGTTTTCTGATCCAATATTTCTCGGCCATAGTATATTTCATTCTCTATCCACTCTTTTCCAGAAAGCAGTCATGCTGGGACCTCTGCTGCAGTACCAGAGTCTGAAGACAGTTCTCCTGCACATGGATGCAAATACCAGGTAGAGATTTAGGATGAAAGTTACTAATGTCAACTCATCAGAGGGCTGCGCCCCTCTGGGGCCCCTCGGCAGGCCTAAAATGTTTGATCTACCGGTGCAAAACTATCGCGCGAAAAACTTTCCCTGGAGAAAAATAGGTTTTTGAGCCCACGTAAGCTCATTTTTTGTCAAATCGAAAATCGAAAAAGACGGGCATCATTCAGGCCCCATTCCTGATAATCTGTGAAAATTGGGAAAGTTTGGTCCAGTGGGGACTTCGCTAGAGCGGGTGACACGGCACAAACAGTCACACACACACACACACACACACACACACACACACACACACACACACACACACACACACACACACACACACACACAGAATTTTGCGTTTGTTAATAGTAAAGATTTTCAGACTTCGAATCAGCACCCACATCCCTTCGATTCGAGATGTTGAAAAAAGGATTCCACTCCAATTGAAGAGTCTCCAGATGAGCAAGCACGGCACAGTCATCAACGACACCTCATATAGACTTGAGGTGGTTCGATACGATCCCGAAGGAAGCATGTATCCATGGCCAACAGATGTGGATGATAAGCGGTCGCCGTATGACTTTGACGAGTTTGGCTTCACTGTCTACTCGAGCGATAAAGTCCTGCTATCTGGAGACATCTCGTTTCAGCCGAGAGACGAACTCGTGCCCAGGACCGATGAGGAGGAACTCGAGAAACTTTATCGAAACCGACTGAAATGGGATGAAAAGGCTGTAGAGATACTGACCGACTTGAAATCGAAAGGAGGAACTGTGAGGGATTATATCGAAAAACTCGATCGCAACTCCAAGAATCAACTTTTGTATCGCCTTCGTACTCCACTTGAAGATCTGCAGCGTTCAATCGAGCGCGAGAAATTCAAATTACTACCATTTGAATGCCGAAGAAACAAGGTGAAGTCTCCGTTCAAATACTACATCGAGTTGACGGTCACGAAGGACACCAGCCAACAAATCAAACGATTCGAGTACACCAAAAAACAGTTTGAAGCTGTCAAGAAGTTTAATGAAGTTTTCTTCGGAGGAAGATCAGAACCAATTCTCGTCCAACTTCTTGACTTGATTCCATGCGAGTGGTTTCCACATTCTGGAATCTATCGTCTTCCCACAGACTGTCGGCTGCATGCGAACCAAGTGAATGCTTTTGATTTTAACCTGACTCACGCGAGCTTTCCTTTGCTAATTGGAAACTCGGAGAGTTTGGATACCCTCTGGGTGTGTTGCTATTCTGAACCGAATGCCCTTCGAAACCAGATTGTGCGAAGTGCCAAAAAACTTGTGATAGTCCACCGCAGCACGTTGCTTGGATAATCGCCTGGTTGCGTGGAGACAGACCGGTTGGAGCATTGCTTTGGATTGAAGTGGAAAACGATGAAACGGCAAGAGAAGTTCTGAGATTGGTAGAGATGCGACACGAGAATGCGGAAAGAATTGATAGATTGAGTTGTGCACCTGTTTCAAGCTCATTCATCTGTTTCACATGCGTCAGCATACCCAGGGACAACTCCACCAAAGTGAACATCAACTGCATTCCAGCCGAAGGACCAATACTCTCCAGATATGATAGCGTTTGCAAATGGACTATGAAGATCGAAATTGTTGATTTTTAGTCAGTTTTAAAAACAATTTTTTGTCCTCGAGGATCCTCACGGTCGTTTAAATATGCATTCTAATAAGAGAGTTATCAGAAAAATTGTTCATCGTTTTTAAGCTTGTTGAATGTCTGAAATTGTATTTTCTGCTGAAATGAAAATTTTCCCTTCAAAAAGTCTTACTGTCACTTGGCACCATGATTGAGAAGTTAGCACTAGTCGATGAGGTCAATGGATTTTAAGACCCCTAGATTATCTACCTTCCCACTGTTCATGTTCTGATTAGACTCCCATTATGTGTCTCGATTCGACCTCTTGGTTTGTCGTCGTCGTTTGCAGTCATTTCTGAACCTTCCCTTACCAACGACTCTATTTCAGAAAACAGTTATGCTGGGATCTCTGTTGCAATGGCAAAGTCTGAAGACAGTGCTATCCCCTCAGTATTTTCGAACGTCTGTCAATTTTTATAGTTCCTTTCGGTGACGGAGTACATAGTCTGCCATATTAGGTCGCACCATCATGTATTTTGGATCAGTCGGACCGCTCCGTAGAAAACTGCTAGGACCCCATAACCCTAGAATGAATAATGTGAGCAATTATCACCTGTCTACATGAACAATGGGGTCCAAGACCCCTAGATTATCTACTTTCCTAATCTGAAGAGACTGCACACATTCCGCTCCAGGCCAATCGCGATGACCCCCCTATTGACCCTTCGATTGGCCGTTGTTGTCTCGACCACTCATTCTCTCTTTTTCTTCGCTTGCTGTCTGTTTCTTTTCTGTTCGTCGACTTTCTTATTCGTTCACTTCTGAACCTACCCTTACCCACCTTTTTTCCAGAAAACAGTCATGCTAGGACCTCTGTTGCAGTACCAAAGTCTGAAGACAGTTCTGCTGCACACTGATGCAAATACCAGGTAAAGAGATTCATCGATCAAAAATCAACCCTTCCAACTTATAATTTCCGATTCCGAATCAGTTCGCATATGCCTTCGATTCGAGACGTTGAAAAAAGGATTCCACTCAAAGTGAATCGTCTTCTGATGAGCAAGCAAGGCACAATCATCAACGACACGTCATACAAAATTGAAATTGTTCGATGCCATTCTGAAGGAAGCATGAAAAGGGGAGGTCTTTTGGACTTTGATGAGTTCGGTTTCACTGTCGACTTGGGCGAGAATGTTCTGCTACCAGGAGACATCTCGTTTCAATTGGAAGACGAAAGCGAGGACGAAGATACGGAAGAAATCGAAAGGTTTCATAAAGAACTGCTGAAATGGGATGAAGAGGCTGTGAGAATACTGACCGACTTGAAATCGAAAGGAGGAACTGTGAGGGATTATATCGAAACACTCGATCGCAACTCCAAGAATCAACTTTTGCATCGCCTTCGTACTCCACTTGAAGGTCTGAAGCGTTCTATCGATCGCAAGAAACTTGAATTACTACCATTTGAATGCAGAAGAAACAATGTAAAGTCTCCGTTCAAATACTACATCGAATTGACGATCACGAAGGGAGCGAGTAAACAGATCCAGAGATTCGAGTACACCAAAAAACTGTTTGAAGCTGTCAAGAAGCTTAATGAAGTTTTCTTCGGAGGAAGATCGGAACCAATTCTAGTTCACCTTCTTGACTTAACCCCACCCGACTGCACTCCACCAAATGGGATCTACCGTCTTCCCAGAGATTGCCGGCTGCTTGCGAACCAAATCAATGCTTATGATTTTCACATGGCTCACTCATCTTTGCTGATCGGAAACTCGGATGGTTTGGATACCCTGTGGGTGTATTGCACAACTGACGTAGATGCCCTTCGCAGCCAGATTATTCGAAGTGCCAAGAAACTCGTGATTGATAATCCGTATAGTGCCGCGATAATGGAGGGAGTTATCCGAGATCTGGCCAATCTTGAAATTTTCATTGTGAGGACGCGCCAGGAGTTTCGACCACCGCAGTACGTTGCTTGGATAAACGCTTGGTTGAGTGGCAACAGACCGGTTGGAGCATCGTTATGGATTCAAGTGGAAAACGATGAAACGGCAAAAGAAATCCTGAGATTGATAGAGACGCGACACGCGAATGCGGAGAGAATCGAGAGGTTGAGTTGTGCTGATATTTCAAGCCCATTTTTCTGTTTCAGATGTGTCACCATACCCAGAGACAACGCCACCAAAGTGAACATCTACTATACACAAACAGAAGGACCACAACTGTCCAGATACACTAGCGTTCGTGAATGGGCTCTGAAGATTGAAATTGTTGGCTTCTAAACAGATTGTTTTTTTCCTCGTGATCTTATAAAAACGCATTCTAATAAGAGAGTTGTCAGAGAATGTTTATCGTCCTTGATCTCGTTCATTTAACGTCTGTAATTATTTGTCTGGTGAGATGAAAAATTTTCCTTGAAAGGTCTTACTGTCACTTTAAAGGCGCAGGTGGAATTTAAGAATGGAGCTTTTCATAGGTTTCCAGTTGATTTTGAGCTATCAATTTCCCAAATATTGTTTTCTCTGAATATCCATCATTTTTCATTGAAGTTCAGCTACTTCCGTTATAACTTTTGTGCCATATCTTCGTCTGATCAATATATTCAAATTCAAATTCATACAATAACCTAGATTATCTACCTTCCCACTGTTCATGTTCTGATGAGACTCCTATAATGTGTCTTGACTCGACTTCTTATTTTGTCTTCGTCTTTTGCAGTTCCCTTCGATTCGTGCCATTTCTGAATCTTCCCTTACCAACGACTCTGTTTCCGAAAACAGTCATGCTGGGACGACTGTTTGGCTGTTGAGTCCGGTGCGATCTCGATTTTTTGGATCAGTCGGACCCCATAACCCTAGAAGCAATGATGAGCATTCAGCACTTGTCTACATGAACAATGGCGTTCGAGACCCCTAGATTATCTACTTTCCTAATCTGAAGAGGCAGCACACATTTCGCTCCAGGGCAATCGACCTGACCCTGCGATGGGCCGTTGTTGTCTCGACCACTCATTCTTTCTTCTTTTTCTTGCTGTCTGTTTCTTTTCTGTTCGTCGACTTTCTTATTTGTTCACTTCTGAACCTTCCCTTCCCCACTTATTTTTTCAGAAAGCAGTCATGCTGGGACCTCCGCTACAGTACCAGAGTCTCAAGACAGTTCTTCTGCACACGGATGCAAATACGAGGTAGAGAGTTTTAAAAATTATAAATCAACCCTTCCAACTTATAATTTCAGATTCCGAATCAGTTCGCATATGCCTTCGATTCGAGACGTTGAAAAAAGGATTCCACTCAAAGTGAAACGTCTCCAGATGAGCAAGGAAGGCACAGTTATCAACGACACTTCATACAGAATTGAAGTCGTCCGATATCATCCTGAAGGAAGCATGTATCCATGGCCAACAGAAGTGGATGATGAGCGGTCACGGTTTGACTTTGACGAGTTTGGCGTCACTGTCTACTTGGGCGAGAAAGTCCTGCTACCTGGAGACATTTCGCTTCAATTGGAAGACGGAACCGAGGACCCAGAAGATACGGAAGAAAACGAAAGGTTTCATAAAGAATACGAAAGGTTTCATAAAGACCTGCTGAAATGGGATGAAAAAGCTGTGGAGATACTTTCCGGCTTGAAATCGAAAGGAGAAACTGTGAGGGATTATATAAAAACACTTGATCGCGACTCCAAGGATCAACTTTTACATCGCCTTCGTACTCCACTTGAAGATCTGCAGCGTTCTATCCAGTGCAAGAAACTCAAATTGCTACCATTTGAATGCAGAAGAAACAATGTGAAATGTCCGTTCAAATACTACATCGAGTTTACGATCACGAAGAGAGCGAGTAAACAGATCCAGAGATTCGAGTACACCAAGAAACAGTTCGAAGCTGTCAAACAGCTTAATGAATTTTTCTTCGGAGGTCGATCTGAACCAATTCTAGTTCACCTTCTTGACTTGGCCCCACCCGACTGCACTCTACCAAATGATATCTATCGTCTTCCCAGAGATTGCCGGCTGCTTGCGAACCAAATCAAGGCTTATGATTTTCACATGGCTCACTCATCTTTGCTGATCGGAAACTCGGCAAGTTTGGATACCCTGTGGGTGTATTGCACATCTGACTTGGATGGCTTTCGCCATCAGCTTGTTCAAAGTGTTATGAAACTCGTGATTGAAGAAGCCTATCATGCAGTGATAATGGAGAGATTCATCCCCGATCTGGCCAATCGTGAAATATTCATTGTGAGGACGGAGTTTCGACCACCGCAGTACGTTGCTTGTATGAACGTTTGGTTAAGTGGCAATAGACCGGTTGGAGCATCGTTGTGGATTCAAGTGGGAAACGATGAAACAGCACGAGAAGTTCTGAGATTGGTAGAGACGCGACACGAGAATGCGGAGAGAATCGAGAGGTTGAGTTGTGCTGATATTTCAAGCCCATTTTTCTGTTTCAGATGTGTCACCATACCCAGGGACAACTCAACCAAAGCGAACATCTACTATACACAAACAGAAGGACCAAAACTGTCCAGATACACTAATGAATGGGCTATGAAGATCGAAATTGTTGGCTTCTAAACAAATTGTTTTCTTTCTCGTGATCTTATAAAAACGCATTCTAATAAGAGTTGTCAGAAAACTTTCAAAGTTTTTGAGCTTGTTAATTTAATGTCTGCAATTGTAATTGTCTGCTGAAATGAAGAAGCTTTTCTTTAAAAAGTCTTTCTGTCACTTTTAAGGTGCATAAAGAGTTTAAAAGTTGATTTTAAGCTATAAATTTCACAAAATTGTTTTCTCTAAATATCTATCTCTTTCCACGGAAGTTTGAATGAAAAATGTATATCATTTTTGACCGCACTGAAGTAGTTGGCACCATGATATTAGGCGAACGGCGCAAAATGCCACCGCGCCCCATCGCACTAGCACTTTGAAGACTATGCGGCTTTAATGATTTTCCATCATTTTTGAATTTTTTTGTTGCTTGAGTCATTGGCATTTCTTCGCAATTATTTCTTCGTCGAAATTTTTCGAAACTGGTAGGACAGCTTTGAAGGCAAACGGCTGTTAACGAGTTCGGTTTTTTTATTTTGATTATGAGAGATTAGCACTAGTCGACGAGGACAATGGGTTCTAAGACCTCTAGATAATCCACCTTCTCACTGTTCTGAAGAGACTGCACAAATTTTGCTCCAGGGCAATCGGGATGAGATTCAAATTGACCCTTCGATTGGCCGTTGCTGTCTCGACCACTCATTCTCTTCTTCTTCGTTTGCTGTCTGTCTCTTTCTTCTTTACGGTTTTTTGTATCATTCGTTCACTTCTACCCCTTTCCTTACCCACCTTTTTTTTCCAGAAAAAGTCATGCTAGGACCTCTGCTACAGTACCAAAGTCTAATGACAGTTCTGCTGCACACGGATGCGAATACCAGGTAGAGTATTAAAGATTAGAAATCAAGCCTTTCAACTCGTGATTTCAGATTCCGAATCAGTACCCATCTCCCTTCGATTCGAAATGTTGAAAAAAGGATTCCACTCAAATTGGAGCGTCTCCTGATGAACGAGCAATTCACAATCGTCAACGACACCTCATACAAAATTGAGATTGTTCGATGCCATCCTGAAGGAAGCATGAAAAAGGGAGGTCTTTGGGACTTTGATGAGTTTGGTTTCACGGTCAACGTGGGCGAGAACGTTCTGCTACCTGGAGACATCCCGTTTCACATGGGACGCAGAACCGAGCGCCCAGACGATACGGAAAGAATTGAGATGTTTCATAGACAACGGCTCGAAATACATGAAAAGGCTGTGGAAATACTGACCTATTTGAAGTCGGAGCCGGAAATTGTTACGAAATATATCGAAAAACTCGATCCCGATTCCGTGTATCCAATTTTGAATTGTCTCCATACTCCACTTGAAGAACTTCAACGTCTTATCGAGCGCGATAAACTCGAATTGTTACCATTTGAATGCCGAAGAAACAATGTGAAGTCTCCGTTCAAATACTTCATCGAGTTGACGGTCACGAAGAGATCGAGCCAGTACATCAAACGATTCGAGTACACCAAGAAAAAGTTTGAAGCTGTCAAGCAGCTTCATGAAGTTTTCTTTGGAGGAAGATCGGAACCGATTCTAGTCCAACTTCTTGACTTGATTCCATGCCGCTTTACTCCTCTAACTGGGATATATCGTCTTCCCACTGATTGTCGACTGCATGCCAACCAAGTGAATGCTCTTGATTCTAACCTAACTCACGAAAGCTTTCCTTTGCTAATCGGAAACTCGGAGAATTTGGAGACGGTGTGGGTGCGTTGCATATCTAACTCGGGTTTCCTTCGAACTCAGATTGTCCGAAGTGCCAAGAAACTCGTGATTGATTATCCGTATAGTATGGCGGGGATGGGGATACTTATCCGAGATCTGACCAATCGTGAAATATTCATGGTGGCGTCTCGCCGGCTGTCTTATCCAATGCATTACGCTGCATTGATAAACGCCTGGTTGCGTGGGAACAGACCAGCTGGAGCATTGCTTTGGATTGAAGTGGAGAACGATGAAACAGCAAGAGAAGTTCTGAGATTGGTAGAGACACGACACGCGAATGCGGAGAGAATCGAGAGGTTGAGTTGTGCATTGCTGTTTCAAGCCCATTTTTCTGTTTCAGATGTGTCACCATGCCCAGGGACAACTCCACCAAAGCAAACATCTGCTATACACCAACAGAGGGACCAAAACTCTCCAGATACAATAGCGTTCGTGAATGGACTTTGAAAATCGAAATCGTCAATGTTTAGTCGAATTGTGCATTCTTGTTTTTCTCTCATAAACTCTAACTGGTAGAAAGAAGAGTTATCAAAAATGTTAATTTTCTTTTTGAACATGTTTATTTAATGTCACTTGTTTTTTTTTTAATCTGTAATTAGGGTGAAATGAACGATGTTGAAGGTGTTTACTGTATTCGAATGGGGTACATGCACTTTGTGATGTTTCCAATTGGATCTTTCTGTAGAAGATGGTTTTATACCCCCTAGAACCAATAATGTGAGCAATTAGCACTAGTATACATGAACAATGGGGTCCAAGACCCCTAGATTACCTACCTTCTCACTGTTCTGAAAAGACTGCACACATTTTGCTTCAGGGCGATTGGGATGACCCCCTATTGACCTTTCGATCGGCCGCTATTGTCTCGACCACTCCATTCTCTCATCTTCTTTTGCTGTCTGTTTCTTCGATGTTCTCCTCCAAGTGATTTTTGGCCACCTTTTCTCTGTATCCACTCTATTTCAGAAAACAGTCATGCTGGGATCTCCGCTACAGTACCAAAGTCTAATGACAGTTCTGCTGCACACGGATGCGAATACCAGGTAGAGATTTAAAGATTTAAAACCAACCCTTCCAACTCATGATTTCAGATTCCGAATCAGCACTCACATGCCGTCGATTCGAAATGTTGAAAGAAGGATTCCACTCAAAGTGAATCGTCTCATGATGAGCAAGCAATGTACAGTCGTCAACGACACCTCATATAGACTTGAGGTTGTTCGATACCATCCAGCAGGAAGCATGTACCCCTGGCCAACAAAAGTGAAGGATGGTCGGTGGACGTTTGACTTCGATGAGTTTGGTTTCCAGGTCAACGTGGGCCAGAACGTTCTACTACCTGGAGACATCTCGTTTCAAATGGGAGACGAGATCGAGGAACCGAACGAGACGGAAGAAATTGAGATGTTTCGTAAAAAACGGCTGGAAATTCATGAAAAGGCTGTGGAACTACTGACGTATTTGGAGTCGGAACCAGAAATTGTGACGAAATATATAGAAACACTCGATCCCGATTCCGTGTATCCAATTTTGAATTGTCTCCATACTCCACTTGAAGATCTGCAGCGTTTTGTTAAGCGCGAGAAACTTGAATTGTTACCATTTGAATGCCGAAGAAACAATGTGAAGTCTCCGTTCAAATACTTCATCGAGTTGACGGTCACGAAGAGATCGAGCCAACACATCAAAAGATTCGAGTATACCAAGAAACACTTTGAGGCTGTCAAACAGCTTCATGAAGTTTTCTTCGGAGGAAGATCGGAACCGGTTCTCGTCCAACTTCTTGACTTGATTCCATACCACTTCACTCCACCAAATGGGATCTATCGTCTCCCAACAGATTGTCGGCTGCATGCGAACCAAGTGAATGCTCTTGATCATAACCTGGCTCACGCAAGCTTTCCTTTGCTGGTCGGAAACTCGGAGAGCTTGGATACGCTGTGGGTGCGTTGCATATCTGACTCGGGTGTCCTTCGAAATCAGATGGTCCGAAGTTCCAAGAAACTCGTGATTGATTATCTGCGTGTTATAGCGGGGATGGGGGGACTTATCCGAGATCTGGCCAATCGTGAAATATCCATGGTGACGCCTCGCCGGCTGTCTTTTCCAATGCATTACGCTGCATTGATAAACGCCTGGTTGCGTGGGAAGAGACCAGCTGGAGCATTGTTTTGGGTTCAAGTGAAAAGCGATAAAGAAGCAAGAGAAGTTTTGAGAATGGTAGGGGAACGACACGCGAATGCGGAGAGAATCGAGAGGTTGAGTTGTGCTGATATTTCAAGCCCATTTTTCTGTTTCAGATGTGTCACCATACCCAGGGACAACGCCACCAAAGCGAACATCTACTATACACCAACAGAAGGACCAAAACTGTCCAGATACAATAGCGTTCGTGAATGGACTCTGAAGGTCGAAATCGTCAATGTTTAGTCAAATTGTGCACTTTTTCTTTCCTTTTCCTCTCATTAACTTGTAATAATTAAAAACATCAAAAATCTGTAATTTTGCTGAAATGAACAATTTTCCGTTTAAAGTGTTTACTGTAGGTTTGAATCAGGTACATGCACTTTGTGAAATTTCCAAATGAATCTTTCTGTTGGTTAAGTCTTTCATTTTTTTCATCTGTAAACGGAAAAAAAGGGAACGTGTTCCCTCTGTTTATTACGTATAGGGAAAAACCAGGTCACATTTGAAGTGTTTATTGGGGCAAGAATATGGGATGAGGACACAAGCATGGTCATCCAAGACTAATTTTCATGCTGTAAGGTTGGCCTTTTATACTTGGTGGGCGGAGCGTCGTCGTTTCCTTACATTCCCAAGTAGACATAACTATACGACGTTTTCTCGACACATGGCCCGGAACGAATGATGAGGCTTATGAAGAAGGTCCCCTCTGAACTTTCTCAATAGCCAACTATTCAATACCCGTATTTTTCTATTGAAATTCAGCTGAAATTAGCCAACTTCTGTACCCTAGAATCAATGATGAGCAATTAGCACTTGTCTACATGAACAATGGCGTTCAAGACCCCTGGAATATCTACTTTCCTAATCTGAAGAGACAGCACACATTTTGGTCCAGGGCAATCAAGATTAGACCCTTCGATTGGCTGTTGTTGTCTTGACCACTCATTCTCTCCTCTTCGATTGCTGTCTGTTTCTTCGATGTTCTCCTCCAATTGATTTTTGCCCGCCTACACTTTGTATCCATTATTTTTCAGATAACTGACATGCTGGGACCTCAGTTGCAATATCAGAGTCTGAAGACAGTTTTGCTGCACATGGATGCTAATACCAGGTAGAGAGTTTTACTATGAGAAAATCAATATATACAAGTCGAATTTTCAGATTCCGAATCAGTACCCATATGCAGTCGGTTCGAAATGTGGAAAAAACAGTTCCACTAAAATTGAAGCATCTCGAGATGAGCAAGGAAGGCACAGTTATCGACGACACCTCATACATAATTGAGGTTGTTCGATACCATCCCGAAGGAAGCAAGTATCCATGGCCAACAGAAGTTGGCGAACTGCGGCGGCCGTTTGACTTCGATGAGTTTGGTTTCATTGTCGATTTGGGCAAGAATGTTCTGTTACCTGGCGACATTCCGTTTCAATTGGAAGACGACACTGAGGTCCTAAACGATACGGAAGAAAAAGTGAAGATTCGAAGAGACTCGCTGAAATGGGATGAAAAGGCTGTGGAGATACTGACCGACTTGAAATCGAAAGGAGGAACTGAGAGGGATTATATCGAAAAACTCGATCCCAGTCAAGAAACAATGTGAAGTCCCCGCTCAAATACTACATCGAATTGACGATCACAAGGGAAACGAGCAAACAGATCAAAAGATTCGAGTACACCAAGAAACAGTATGAAGCTGTCAAACAGCTCAATGGAGTCTTCTTCGGAGGAAGATCGGAACCGATTCTAGTGCAACTTCTTGACTTGACCCCATCCGACTTCACACCACTAAACTGGATCTATCGTCTTCCCACAGAGTGTCGGCTGCATGCGAGTCAAGTGAATGCTATTGATTTCCACCTGGCACACAGAACAATTCCGTTGTTGATCGGAAACTCGGAGAATTTGGATACCCTCTGTGTGTTTTGCATAGGTGAACCGAACGCCCTTCGCAACCAGATTGCCCGAAGTGCCAGAAAACTCGTGATTGATGAACCGTATGGGAAAGAGGTGATGGAGGAACTGTGCCGCGATCTGCCGAATCAAGAAATATTGTTTGTGACGAGGAACTTGGTGTCTTTTCCAATGCATCACGACGATTTGATAAACGTCTGGTTGAGTGGGGACAGACCGGTTGGAGCATCGTTTTGGATTACACTGGAAACGGATAAAAAAGCAAGAGAAATTCTGAGATTGGTAGCGAAACGACACAAGAATGCAGAGAGAATCAATAGGTTGAGTTGTGCACTGCTGTTTCGAGCTCATTTTTCTGTTCCAGATGTGTCACCATACCCAGGGACGACTCCACCAAAGTGAACATCTTCTATGCACCAATAGAAGAATCATCACTGTCCAGTTATGACAACATTTGCAAATGGACTCTGAAGGTCGAAATCGTCAATGTTTAGTCGAATTGTGCACTTTTTCCCTTTACTATCTTATTAACTTGTTATTTTATCTCTCTTTTTTTCTCTTTTTTCCTAATCTCAATTTTTGCTGAAATGAACAATTTTTCGTTAAAAGTTTTAACTGTAGATTTGAATGGTGTACATGCGCTTTGTGAAATTTCCCAATGGATATTTCTGTGAGTTTTCATCATTTGTAAACGGAAAAAAGGAGCGTGACAGTTCCCTCATGTATTGGAAAAAACCAGGTCACATGTGAAGTGTTTATTGAGGCAGGAATATGGGATGAGGACACAAGCATGGTCATCTAACACTAATGTTCATGTTGTGAGATTGGCTTTTTTTACTCGGTGGGCGGAGCGTCTTGTTTCCTAACTCGTACATTCTCCAATGGGCTTAACTATACGACGTTTCCTCGACACATGGCCCGGAATAAATGATGAGGCTTATGAGGACAGAGGGAGGTCCCCTATGATCTTTCTCAATAGTCAACTATCGAATCCCCGTATGTTTCTATTGATATTCAGCTGAATTAGCCAACCTCTGAAGAGACTGCACACATTTTGCTCCAGGGCAATCGCGATTAGACTCATATTGCCCCTTCGATTGGTCGTTCTTGTCTCGCCCACTCATTCTCTCTTCTTCTTCGATTGCTGTCTGTTTCTTCGATTTTCCCCTCCAAGTGATTTTTGGTCGCCTACTCTTTGTATCCACTCTTTTTCAGAACACAGTCATGCTGGGACCTCCACTACAGTACCAAAGTCTGAAGACAGTTCTTCTGCATACGGATGCCAATACCAGGTAAGCTATTAGGATGAGAAGTTACTAATGTCAATTCATGGTTTCAGATTCCGAATCAGCACCCACATGCCTTCGATTCGAAATGTTGAAAAGGGGTTCCACTCAAAGTGAATCGGCTCCGAATGCACAAGCAAGGCACAATCATCAACGACACCTCATACAAATTTGGGATTGTTCAATACCATCCTGGAGGAAACATGGAGCATGGAAGTCTGTTCGATTTTGATGAGTTTGGTTTCCGGGTCAAGAATGTGGGCGGGAATGTTCTGCTACCTGGAGACGTCCCGTTTCAACTCGAAGGCGACACTGAGGTCATGTACGCAACGGAAAGAATTGAGATGTTGCATAGAAAACGGCTGGAAGTATATGAAGCGGCTGTGAAAATGTTGTTGAAGCCAGAAAGTATGTTGGAATATGTAGAAAAACTCGATCCCGATTCCAAAAATCAACTTTTTGATTGTGCGCAGACTCCACTTGAAGAGCTGCAGCGTTCTATCGAGCGCAAGAAACTCGAATTGATACCATTTGAGTGCCGAAGAAACAAGGTGAAGTCTCCGTTCAAATACTACATCGAGTTTACGATCACGAAGAGATCGAGACAATACATCACACTGTTCGAGTACACCAAGAAAAAGTTTGAAGCTGTCAAACAGCTTCATGAAGTTTTCTTCGGGGGAAGATCGGAACCGATTCTAGTCCAACTTCTTGACTTGATCCCACGCGAGTGGATCCCACAATCTGGAATCTATCGTCTTCCAATAGATTGTCGGCTGCATGCGAACCAAGTGAATGCTCTTGATGATGACCTGGCTCACCCAAGCTTTCCTTTGCTGGTCGCAAACTCAGAGAATTTGGACACCCTGTGGGTGCGTTACCACAGTGACTCGGATACCTCCCTTCGAAACCAGATTGTTCAAAGTGCCAAGAAACTCGTGATTGCTCCGTATACTATGACGGGGATGGAGGGTGTTATCCAGAATCTGCCCAATCTTGATATATCCATGGTGGCGACTTGTCGGCAGTCTTTTCCAATGCATTACGATGCATTGATGAACGCCTGGTTGCGTGGGAACAGACCAGCTGGAGCATCGTTTTGGATTGAAGTGGAAAACGATAAAACCGCCAGCAAGGTTCTGAGATTGGTAAAGAGACGATACAAGAATGCGGAGAGAATCTGGAGGTTGAGTTGTGCACTGCTGTTTCGAGCTCATTTTTCTGTTTCAGATTTGTCACCATACCCAGGGACGACTCCACCAAAGTGAACATCTTCTATGCACCAATAGAAGAATCACCACTGTCCAGTTATGACAACATTTACAAATGGACTCTGAAGGTCGAAATCGTCAATGTTTAGTCAAATTGTGCACTTTTTCCCCTTTTCCTCTCATTAACTTGTAATTTGTTAAACTGTTTTTCTAATCTGAAATTTTGCTGAAATAAACAATTTTCCGTTAAAAGTGTTTACTGTAGTTTTAAAGGCGCATACACTCTGAGAAATTTTAAAATTCGGCTTTTTACAGGTTTTCAGTTGTTTCCAAGCTTTTAATTTTTCAAAACTTGATATCAAATTTGTGTTTCATCGTATTTTCAAGTATTTACTCTAAAAATCTATTTTTCCCACCGAATTTTAGCTGAAATCGCCGATTTCAATAGAAAATGTGTTACGGTAGACTTCAAGGCGCAAGTGCAAAACGAGTGGGTCTCGCCACGATTTCAGCAATTTTTCTCCTCTAATTTTTTCGCAATTTTTTGCAACCCATTTCGCCGGTTTTCAACCGATTTTCGCGCAGATTTCGATGGTTCGAGGCACGAAACGGCGTCGCAGTCATTTGGAAAAGTGAGTTTCAGCTTAATTTTTACGAAAATTCAACAAAAATGTGGTTTTTTTCAGACCAGCAGTGAATCGAGACGACACGATTCTAGTGGACGAAGATGCCGCGGTTGGAGACTCACAGGTGGCAATCACGAAGGCCTACGCGAGACTCGTCGGCATTCGAAGAGGAATCGCGACAATTGGTGAGGAAAAATCTAGAAAAATCTAAATTTTTTCCAATTTTGAAATTTTTTTTTCAAAATTTCAAATTTTTTTTTCAGATCTCATCGATGACAATTTCGTGTGCGGAAGAGGCTCCGAAGAGTTTCCCGTCGGCTATAACTTCTCCTCGGCTCATAGCGACACCGGTCTCTACCGATTTATCTCCAAGATTCAGTTCGCCATCACTAGAGTGCGTGTTTTTGCGTTTTGGGCCAAATAGAGGTCATTTTGAGCAAAAAAAGATTGCATTTTCGGTTTTCCCGGCAATTTTTACCCCAGAAACCTCGAATTTTCACTCAAAATGCTCTAAAATCGGTCCAGCGCAAAAATTTTGAATTTTTTCCATTTTTCAGCCTAAAAAATCGATTTTCAGGACTCGGAAACGCATCGAATCCGCATTCACGATCACTCGCGAAACGGAACTCTCGTCAATCAGGAGTTGATCGGAAAGGGACAGTCGAGAGAGCTGATGAATGGCGACCTGATCTCCATAGGCATCCCGGCGCTGATCAGTGCGTAGTTTTGCAGATTTTCAATGCGGAAAATGGGATTTTGGGTTGAAAATCGCTGAAAATGCGAATTTTTCACCGGAAAATCTATGAAAATCGAGCGAAAATGACCCAAAATCAGTGTGACGAGGTTGATGGACCATAAAAGCGTCCGAGACCTTTTTCGAGTCTGATTTTAGGCGAAAAGTATGGTTTTTGTGGAAATCGACAGAAAATGACTGACAAATCGATTTTTAACATGAAAAACTAACCAAAATTGCGAAAAATCAGTCGAAAATTGGATTTTTTTTTTGACTTTTGGCTCTTGAGGTTTCAGACCCAAAAAAATCGGATTTTCGAGTGAAAAATCGCCGATTTTCAGTCTTCGTCTTCGAGAACGCCGACGAGGGCCAGTATCCGGAGGAGCTGACGCGAAAGTATCACGTCACGAGTCACTCGTTGGGAAAAGGGGGCTTCGGAAAGGTGCTGCTGGGGTACAAGCGATCGGATCGATCAGTGGTGAGGAGAGAGCTTTTGTGGAGGAGAAAACGTGGTTTAGACGGAGCTAGAGACTTTTTACATCATTTTCCGCCAAAAAAACGGGTCCAAATTGCCCAAAGTCGGCTACAAACCTCTGAAAATCAGTCTAGAGCATTTCTAGTCATTTCCAGCAATTTTAAGACTGTTTTCTGGCCTAAATTCATCCCCAAGCCTGTCCTAAAGTTGCTCAAAACTAACAACTTGCTAGAGACTCTTTCCATGGTTTTCCGCCGAAAAAAACGAGCCAAAATCGTTCAAATTCGATGAAATCTGTCAAAAGTTGACTACAAGCCTCTGAAAATCGATCTAGAGTATTTCTAGTCATTTTCAGCCATTTTAAGACTGTTTTCTGGCTTAAATTCAACACCAAACCTGTCTTAAAGGTGCTCAAAATTATCAACTTGATTCTTGAATCTAAACCTGTCTGAAAATTGCTCAAAACTACCCCCAACCACTTATTTGGATTCCCCCAGGTGGCCATCAAAATGCTCAACACGCAATTCTCGACACGATGCTCGCGCGCGATCGCCAAGACCAGAGACATCCGCAACGAGGTGGATGTGATGAAGAAGTTGTGTCATGTAAGTGTACGGACGTTTCGAAACCGGCGGTTTTAAACCGCACAGCGATTCCCGTTCTGAGTTCTGTGCACTTAGAAGCATTTTCCAGGCTGAAAATTTGAAGTTTTAAAGCGTCTCTGGTTTCGAAACGTCCTGCGAATTTCAATTTCCCTCCCTAATCTTCCCCATTTTTAGCCCAACATTGTGGCGATCTACGACTGGATCAACGTCTCCAAGTACAGCTACATGGTCATCGAGTACGTCGGCGGTGGCGAGTTCTTCTCGAAGGTCGTCGATGCCAAGTATAATCGAATGGTACGGGCATAGAAACTTTTGCTCGAAAAATGAGAGATTGAAACTGAAAATTTGGAATTTTTCAGTCGAGAAATGTATTCTTTTCGGGAAGCTTCGTCAGCTCCGGACCTGACTCAAGGGCCGGTTTTGAGACGTCTTCAGTTTCGAAATGACCCAGTTTCGAAATTTCTCGGTTCCGTAAAAAAACACCTAGTTTTGAAACGTCCCAGTTTCAAAATGACCCAGTTTGGAAACGTCCCAGTTTTGACACGTCTCGGTTTCGAGTAGTCCTAGTTTTGATGCTTCCGGTTTCAAAACGTCCGGCCGGTTTTGAAACGACCCCAGTTTAGAAATGACCCAGTTTGGAAATGACCCAGTTTCGAAATTATCCAGTTTTGAAATTTCTCGGTTCCGAAAAGTCATAGTTTTGAAACGTCCCAGTTTCAAAACGTCTCGGTTCCGAGATGACTCAGTCTTCGAACGTCTCGGTTTCAAAACGTCCGACCTATTTGGAAATGACCCCAGTTTCAAAATGATCCCAGTTTCGAAATGTCTCGGTCCTGAAACGTCCCTGTACTTTTTGGTTTCAATATGTCCCAGTTTCAAAACGTCTCCGCTCTCTCAAAACGTCCAGTATTTCTTTCCAGGGTCTCGGCGAATCGCTCGGCAAGTACTACGCCTATCAGCTCATCGACGCCGTCCTCTACCTGCACTCGGTGGGCATCTGCCATCGCGACATCAAACCGGAGAACATTCTGTGCTCCGACAAGTCGGAGCGATGCTTATTGAAGGTGGGGGTGAAATTCGATCATTTTGCTCTGAAAATGGCTGAAAAAGGGGTCAAAAATGACCTCGAATGAGTCAAAATCGACCAAACTAGACTGAAAAATGAGTTATTCTATCTTGAAACTCGCTCAAAATCGCCAAAACTACCCCCTAATCCGCTCTAACAACTCAGAAATCGCCTGACTCCAAGTCTATCGATTTGAGTCAATATTGACTATTTTCCACTGAAAATGGCTGAAAATCGATCAAACTGAGGTCAAATTTGCCGAAAAAACTACTATTTTGCCCCGAAAATTGCTCATTTTCAGTCCCAACTTGTTTTTTTTTCAGCTCACCGACTTTGGCATGGCGAAGAGCTCGATAAAGATGAAGACGCGGTGCGGAACGCCGTCCTACAACGCGCCGGAGATTGTCGCCAACGAGGGCGTCGAGTATACGCCGAAAGTTGATATGTAAGGGAGGGTTTGGTGGTCAAGAAGCTCGAAAATGAGGCTCAGGAGGGGTTTTAGAGGTCAAGAAGCTTGAAAATGAGCTCAAGACGGTCAGAATGAGGCTCAGAACGTCCATATATGCCCTGGAGAGCCGTTTCTCGAGATTCTGAGACTCCTAGCTTCTCGAGACTTCTCGAGACCGAACTCTGGTCATTTTTACTCAAATCGAACGATTCTAAAAGCTCCACTAGCTTGTGAACGGGCTCCAAGGCTTAAAAATGCTTCCATTTTCAGTTGGAGCCTCGGCTGCGTGCTCTTCATCACGTTCTCCGGCTATCCGCCGTTCTCCGAGGAGTACTCGGACATGACGATGGAGGAGCAGGTGTTGAAAGGTGGGCTTTCTTGTCCAGGTCAAAATCTCGTTTCTAGCCTGGCTAACGAGCTGATACTGAACCCGGAGACGCCTCGCCTTCAATAGAATAGATAGAGCTCAACGAGGGCTATCCAATGATACTAAACCTGACCAGCGGGGACCTCGTCGAATTAGGCTCCGCTCCCTCTGAAAGTCACTAATTCGATTTGGGTCTATAGTCAAGTTAGTATCGTTGGATAGAGCTCGACGAGCTCTATGTAACCTATAAGGTATGAGGTCTAGAAACAGGTCGCTGACCAGACCAGAACAGTCCGATTCCGCTATCCAGGCTCACGACCTATAACCGGACCTCCAGACGGCTTCAATCCCATAGGTTACATAGAGCTCGTCGAGACCTATCGAATGATGCTAAACTCGGCTAGCAGCCGACTCGTCAAAATAAGCCCCGCCCCCTGGAGGCGGTGCCCGTTTTGGCGGGAACTTACTAGTATAGCGGCCAGAAAAATCCAAAAATTCTTCTCATTTTCAGGACGACTACTATTCCACTCGCAGTGGCGACGCATCAGCGCCGAAACGCAGCAGATGATCAAGTGGATGTTGACTGTGGAGGTAGGCTACGGGGTTGAGTTTTGGAAGCGAAAAAGAGGCATTGAATGGGTGGAAAAAACAGCATATACAATGCCCGAGGTCTATATACAATGGCCGAGGTCTATATACAATGTCAGAGGTCTATAGGTCCGACACTGAGTTTCGAGACCTAGTTTTGGCGCTTCGTACACGTTTTCTGACCTTGTGAAGGTGTCTTGTTAAGCCAATGAAAAATGAACTCGAAAAAGAAATGAAGGCTCCAAAAATAGCTTGTTGTGCTTCTCCAGCCAATTTTCGAGATTTTCAACCTCATTTTTGGCCCTTCATAGACCCATTT
Source organism: Caenorhabditis sp. 40 LS-2015 (assembly GCA_900536305.3). Classification (NCBI taxonomy): domain Eukaryota; kingdom Metazoa; phylum Nematoda; class Chromadorea; order Rhabditida; family Rhabditidae; genus Caenorhabditis; species Caenorhabditis tribulationis. The sequence continues at coordinate 112,220 of LR543380.1, forward strand.
TGAGCCTAGTTTTTTCGACTCAGAATTTCAAAATCCTGGATTTCAGCGCTATCTGATCATACTTTGCTAGCTTATCCTGCAGGAAAAATTTTTCGAAAATTTTCGAGCTAGAATTTTTAAAATGGCGATTTTGACGAGCTAGAAATGGCGATTTTTGCTAGAAAATGGCGAAAAAAATTTTTTTCACGAGCTAATTTTTTTTTTGACCCATTTCTACGTGCTGCAGTACAGACAAGTACCCGAAAGTCAACATTGTATGTATCTGATCCATTGTCACTCAAAGCATAGCTTTCTAAGCTTGATTTCTCAAGGGCCGAAACCCAGAAATTTACAATTTTCAGTCATCGAAAAAAACGGACATTAGAGAGAGACTCAAAATGGGTCTAAGAATGATCAAAAAATGAGGTTGACGGTCTCGAAAATGGGCAGAAGACCAGGACTACAAACCGTCGCCCGTTTTCGAGACCGTTAACTTCGTTTTCGGCCATTCACAGACCCAATTAGAGTCTCTTTAATGGAAGTTTTTCCCAATGAAAATTGTAGAATCCTGGATTTCGGCTCTTTCCTGTACACAAAACACTCGAAAAGTCGCTGCTTAAACTCATCTTTCACCATATAATTTGCAGCCCAACAAGCGCCCGTCGGCCGTCGAACTGATCAGCACGGAGTGGATGAAGTGTGCCGACTGTCGTGCGGCCAAGTCCGACACCTGGAGGCATCAGAAGATCACGAGTGTCATCAACCCACCGGATCCGAACAACAATAATAGTAATAGTGTGAAGAAGGTGAATGATTGGATCTGAAAATTCAAATTTTCCACCTGAAATTTTTGGCCGAAAAGTTTCAAATTTTCAGTCTGAAATTTTTCAAAAATTCAAATTTTTCCAGAAGCGCTGCCTATAAAGATCACTGCTCATCGCCCACAGCAACAACAACTTCCGGTTTTCATTGATTTCAAATTTTCGAAAATTTCAATTTTCAAATTTCAATTACTCATGTAACATCATCATCCAGAGAGAACCTGCCTTTCCTGTTTTCCCTGTTTTCCCCCTTTTTTCCTGTTTTTTCAGTGATTCTAAACTCCGCCCCCTTCTTTTCTATAGTAGTTTACGGCTCTCCGAGCACTCTTCTTTTTGTAAGAGAATTGTCCCCAAGTTTCTTCAAAATGTTCATTTCATTTCTCTCCTGTTCCATACTCACCTGTGAAATTTTGTTCTCTCTATCTTGTTTCTTTTTGTTCTTTGAATTTCCCGCCCAGAGATTGCTCGTTTTCCATCTCAGAATCAGAATCCCCCCTCTCCTTCTCGATTCTCGGACCGAGAATCGGTTAGAAATGGATCGTAAACCGATATCAAATTGCACACCATCACTTCTTCTTCCTCTTCTTCCTCTCCTTCTTATCCTCCGTCAATCAAATTCCACACCCACACGTGGCATCTCATCTCATCTGTTTTCGCCCCCCTCCTCCTCTGCGAGAATCGAAATGACAAATTGATGAGCCTGGGCTTACGGTAGGGGCGTGTGAGTGGAGGAGATGACAACGACGACAAACTGCTCTCCAGGAGCACAGCACACCGCGGCCAGATGTACGGAGGGGGAGACAAGGAGATTGTTCAAGTTTTTAGGGAAACATGTGGAAATCGACAAGGCATTCGGAGGGGGGTGTCATTGTTGGGCCGAGTTGTGTCGATTGGTCCCAAAGAGCTTTCATCAGGAGAGGAGCACGAGATTTTTTCGGCAGTTTGTTTTTTTTTTTTTGCCCGACTTGACAGGATCTTGAGATTCGTGTTGAGTGACTATTTGATGATCTTTTTGTTTTCGTCCTTTTTTTTAAGGTACGGTAGATCAAAATCCCAGAATTTTTTGGTAGATTTTGACATCGATGTTTGATCTGCCTAAGCTTTGAGATTTTGAAGGTTTTGAGATTTGGTGAGATTCAGATTATCAAAAATTCAGAGAATCGGAAAATTTTTGATCTATCCAAGGTTTGAGGTCTTGAGACTCGGCAGAAACATTGTCTCCAAATGTCGTTGAATTCGGATAATTTGAGTGACGATGTTCTGAAGGGTTTGATCTACCGAAGCGGTCCGAAATTTTGAGATTCTTCTAGATTCTCTCCGTCGGATGTTCTATTCGGGATCCTAGAATCGAACTGTCTCAGATTCAGAAAAGATTCAGATTGTCTCAGAAAGTTTTCTACAAACGTATTTGAGATTTCAACAACACTTTTCTTCCGATCTATCTGACTAGGGAATAACCTGAGTAATGTTTGGAGTTACAAAATGTGTTGTATATCATTAGAAAGCTGAGAAAATTTGCAATTGATTGATAAATTTTGTTTCTGCTGCGGGCTCCGCATTTTTGAAAAAATTGATATCGAAGCGCGTAAACCCAGTAGGTTTGCACTCTTATGTACTTCAAACTCAATTTTCTCGAGAATACAGAGTCCGTAACAAATACAAAAAAAAAATCAATCGTTTGTAAATTTTCTCAGCTTTCCAATGATATATAACACATTTTGTTCGCCTCCAAACATTACTCCGGTGACTCCCTTGTAAGCGTTTTGAACCACCGAAAATAAAGGGTCTTGAGGTGTCCTGGCAGTTGCAGATCATGAAGGTTTTGAATTCCAAGAATCTGAAGCTCTCTTGAATTTTGAGTCTCCGAAGATTTCAAACCCGAATGAGAAAAACTTGAATTTGAGATTTTGAGATTCTAAGATTTTGCGATTGCCGAAATTCAGAATCCCTGAAAACTCAGAACCCCAAAAATACTCTGAATCGTTGAAAGTTCATTATTCTCGAAAAATCAGGCTCCTGGAAAGTTCAAAATCTGTAAACCGGAAAAAAGTTCAGAACCTCGAAATCTTGATCGGAATCTTAGAATCCGAAACTTTGGAATCGGAGATTCTTAGATTTTAAATCTAACGAAAATCGGATGTTCTGAAGCTTTTTTGATCTATGTATAGGCACCACAACATAATTTTTAAAATAGGTTTTTTCCTATTTTCATTGTTGGAATGTCTTCTCCCCTCTGATAGAAGTACATTCCCGAAGTTTCAGCAAAAAATATTTTTTCAATCCAGAGTTGGACACCTTTTTGTACCAAACCTCAATGTACTGATTTTCTCCTCAGCTTTTTGCGGTGCGCAGAAAAGTGGGCGGGGTTTAATCGTCGCCCACAGCTCGCTCTCTATCACCTTTATCACTGTCGCCACGAACGCGCGTCAGATTTGCGCGATGGCGCAACTGGTAACACCCCTGACTGCCAAAACGAAAACGGAAGTTCGACTTTTTTCTGGGCTGAATTTTTTTTTATTCATTTTTTTAGTATTGTTAACACAAGAAAACATGATTACTAAGTCGGGGAAGTTCAGGATTTCAAAAAATTGACTGTTTGGCTCAGATTGGGCGTAAAAAAGGTTTCATAACTTTTTTTGCCCACATGAGAATTTTCTGGTTTTCATATACTTTGTAGCAAATTTTGCGTAGAATTTAACGATAAAAAGAAAACCCGCGACGGTGACCTGCATCATCCTGATAAGTCCCGAAAACTAAAACTTCATTAAATTTGGTATTTTCGGATGAGTACTAAAACTACTTAAAAGTGACCAATCATTCTGAAAATTGACAAACGCGTACATGAGACCTTCTTCTATCATAATCCGTTAAAAAAAGTACGGGTCGTCACTGAAATTTTTTTTATTTTTCAGATGGCAGTTTGACTGAAATTTGTGAAAAAAGCCCACATAAGAATGTTGATTTTCCTTCAAAATCCAATTCATTGTTTCAAATACTACCAGAAACCATCAAAAAACCTTGCGACGGTGACTTACATTACCATTTTTTAGTCGATTTTGTCGGGACGACGCCTATTTTTCGATGATTTCGAATCAAAATATTGCAGTTATTGGAAAAATGATAATTTCAATCGATTCTACGCATTCGATTACGTAGGGACAAGTTGAAATACTAAAAATGATGGGTTCCTAACTCCCGGTACAGGGCTTCAAAGATGGGCCGGTGCCGCGGGGAGAAAAATTTGGTCGCCCCGCCCCCTTTCATTGTGGTGCCTATCTATGTACCAAAGGCATGAGATTCTTCTGGAGTCGGAAATATGACCCTGTCATATTTTTCATTTGGAGATTCTGGATGATTCCAAACCGGAAGAATTCGATCTACCAGACACACAGAATTCTGAGAATCCTGACCTTCCTAAAAAGCTGAGATTCTGAAAAACTCTAACTCTGAAAATTTCTGATCTAATTTGTCTTCGGAGATTATTATAATCCGAATTGCTTCTAGAAAACTTTGATCTACCAAAGTTCTGATTGAGATTCTGAGATTCTTCTGGACTTTGGGAATCAAACATCGAAACTTGGGGATTCAGAATTTGTTGATATCAGAACATCGGTCGATCAAAACTTCTGAGATTCAGATTTTTCCAGAATTCCTGCTTCAGAATCTCAGCATTTAAGACAATCAAATTCAAGACTACAAAATGTTTCAGGATTCGAAATCTCAAACTTTCAGTAGATCAAATTTCTTCAAACTCTCGACAATCTCAAAATCCGACGTCGTTCTATTACAGAATTCACTGGAAGCATTAGAATCTCTGTAATTTTTTAGGTCAAATTTTCAAATTCCCTCCAAAATTCAATTGCAATTTCAGAATGCACCGTGGCAGCTTTTCAATCGATGCGATTCTCGCCAGAAAATCCATTTCGAGACCCAAAAAAATCAGTGGCCCCTCTGAAGATTTTCAGTCTTCTCGTTTGATTCGAGTTTTTCTGCAGTCTTCAAATCTGTGGAGACGATTTCATAGTTTGGGGACGGAAATGATTGTGACCAAGAGTGGGAGGTGAGTAAATGCGCTCTGTTGGACTGTCACAGTCAAAGTTGAAGATAGTGTCCAAAGAGCGCAGTTTCAACGTTTCAAACCAGGCTGTGGTGATTGTTTGAGTGATTCTGGAACAGTGTGAGATTTTCGACGATCTTCGAAAAAATTTTCCGAAAAATTTTTCTCGGAATTTTTTCTCGAAAAGCTGTTCGAACAATTTTGTCTCGAAAATTTTCCGAAAATGTTTCAAAAAATTTTTTTCGAAAAATTTTTTCTCGGAAAATTTTCAAAAAATTTCCGATTAAAAAAACGAAATTTCAAGAAACACAAATGCGCCTTTAAATTTACAGTACTGTCAAGCAGACTACGATACTCCGAAATAACACACTGCGCTCGATTTAACGAAAAAGTCGGAAATTTTTCGAACAAAAATTCGAACAACTGTTCAAACGACTTTTCGAGAAATTTTCGAAAATTTTCCGAGATTTTTTTTGACAAAATTTTTTTTTTCAAAAATTCCAAAACTTCCAGAAGAATGTTTCCCACTCTTTCCGTGCTCATTGCTGGTCTAGACCCCGCCAAAAACTATGTGGTCATGGTGGATTTGGAGTGTATAGAACTGAAGAGATTCCGGTACTCGTTCCATCAAAGCAAGTGGATTTCGACGGGTCCAGGTGGGTACAGTCATCCATGTTAAATAACTACAGTAACCCATGCTAGATACAGTAATCCATTTTAGTTACAGTAATACTATCAAAATTTCAGGAGAAAGTGAGCTGCCGAGTCGAATGTTCGTCCACTCGGACTCCCCAGCTCGCGGGGCCCACTGGATGAGGGCTCCGGTCAGTTTTGACAAAATGAAACTCACTAACAATCAGTTGGATAATAATGGACATGTGAGTTTTTCAAAAATTTCGATATCGGGAAAAAAAATTTTTCGAAAAATTTTTTTTTCAGATCATCGTCAACTCGATGCACAAATATCGTCCTCGAGTGCATGTCATTGAGCAAGATGGGGCGAAAAAGCGACACACGTTCTCATTTGAAGAGACCGAGTTCATCGCAGTGACCGCTTATCAGAATCATCGGGTGAGAAAAAAAAAAATGAAAATCGCAGTTGAAACTTCACTCTGGGGAATGAAAATAGGCTTAGCATACTCGGAAAAAGAGTAAAAAAAGAATTGCCCAGAGAAGGAATCGAACCCAGGTATGCAATTTAGTGGTCAGCGGTGTTACCAGTTGCGCCACGGTGTGCACATTGAGAGCGCGCTGCTTGGCGACAGCAGCCGACCCACGAGAGAGAAGCTGACGCCCACCACACCTTTATAAACTCCACCAGGCCGCCGCGCCCACCTTGCATGCCGTGGCGCAACTGGTAACACCACTGACCCCCAAAATTGATACGCGGGTTCGATTCCTTCCGTGGTCAAATCTTTTTTGCTTTCTTTTTCGAGTATTTTAAGCTCAATAGAATGGACTTTGAAGCCTTGTTTCGAAGTTTTTCAGATAACAAGCCTCAAAATCGAGTCCAATCCATTTGCGAAGGGGTTTCGAGAGTGTGAAGTTCAAGGGATGGATATGAGTCATTTGGCAGCACCAACCGCGTTTCAATCGCTTCTCCCTTTCGTGTTTCCCTATTTCGCAAATTTGACATCGACGACTGCTATGATTGAAAAATAAATGAATGCTCACAAAGTTTATCAGAATCAGAAGAAGACGTTCAGAGAGGTTTAGTTCTTGGCGGATCCGATGATGATGCCACCTCCGCCACGGCCTCCTCCTCCAGAATAGCTGCCTCCGCGGCAACGGTGTCCCGAGACGGCGGCGACGGCGAGCACGGCGAACAAGAAGACGTTGTAGAAGTTCATACTGTAACTTGAAAGAAAAGTGGACAATAGAGCGCGCTTGCAGAAGCTTACCTTGATGCGATTTGATGAATCGTGACTTTTTCATTCTGCTTGTCGGGTTTTTATAGGATAGCTTTGCGCGGGGGGTGATGCTCAATAAACCCCTCCGAAACGATAAATATTTTGGTTTTCAGAGGGGTTAGGCTGCAAAAAACTTGCAAAAACCCGAAATCAAGGTTCAAACTCCATTGTGATAGGCGTACAGTACTCGAAAAAGAAATCAAAAGAAAAATCACCCCCAAAAGAATCGAACCCGGGTGTAATTATTGGTGGTCAGCGATGTTACCAGTTACACCACGCAGTGCTACCTCTACGCTTAGTCGCGTAGGCGGATATAAAGGTGCGGCCGGCGCGCAAGCTGTTGGTGTTTTCTGGGGTGTTTTTGGCGCGATTTTCGCTAATTTTTCGAAATTTTCTCGCAATTTTCAGTTGTTTTTTCTCAAGCAGAGCTCCCGTAAACTTTCTCATCAATCCTCGAACACATTGAGTCGTCGTTGAGGCCGTTTTTTCTCGCCTCGCGCTACCGAAGCGCTAGCACACTAATCATTTTCCCACATCGCCAGATGTGGGGGGATATGTGTATAGGAGGGTGTCTTATAAAATGATTTATTGCCCAATTGGAATTCCTATCGCACACTTTGACAAGACCGAGATGGAGCAACTTGTGGATGACGGGAACATGTGTCAATGAGGAGTAAGGGATTTATGTTGGACCAGCGTCGCTGCGCGCCTCTGGCGCGTTTCACGTAAAACTTTTTTGAAAATCTGAAAAAAATAGTTTTGTGAACTTGTCACTCTCAATCGGGAACACAAAAGCGGACATCGTGACCAAGTCACCGATGGACAAACACTCTAGCAGATTATATATAAGTAAGATTGCGGGATTTTTAGTAGAGAAACAGATAAAAAGAGTTTTAAAGCTTTGCAATTGTGAATTTCAGAATTTCAAAACCCCACAGTGTGCTGGATTTAGAGAAATGCAAACGCGCTCCATTGAGACGATTTTTAGGCTGGGGAGCAAAACGAATTTTTTGCTCCCCTTCGAACTTTTTTTTCGGTGTTTTCTACTTTCTGGTAGGACAATAAGAGGGTTAACAACCGTTTAGTGTCGAAAAAACAGAAAAAAATTTCGTCCAGAGCGAGAAAAATTTTGAAAATTTGAAGGCGGAAGGGGTGGCTAGGTGGAGCGCGATTACATTCCTCTAAATCCAGCACACTGTCACGGTGAATTTTTCGCAACGAAAGTTGGAAACGCGCTCCTCTGAAACACCCTGGCACCGTGCCAAAAATGAAAAAAGTGCGGGAATTCAAACATTTTTTATTTTATTTTTCGAATTTTGTGTCGCGTTTTTCGAAGTTTCCGGTTTATCGAAGTTTAGAAGCAATAATTACTTCGAAATTTCACGAAAAAATCACAAAAAAACCAGTGGAAACCTGAAAAAAGTGTCACATAAATTCGAATTGTCGTCAAATATAGCGCGTTGTCTGCAATCTGCCGTCACGTGTTTGCGTATTTTCCTTTGCGGTATCACACCACACGGCTACGCAGCGAAATATGCGTCCATTCGATTTGAATCACCCGCGAAAACGAAAATTTAAAACACGTCGCGAAAAATTCACCGTGCACTGTGAAACCCCTTTTTTGATAACTCTCAAAAAAAAATTTCCATTTTTTGCCACACCATACATACTTTAATCCCTCTAGAGAAGTCGCTGCTCCTTTCTATTTTTGTTTTCTTTCCCCCTTTTCTCTCTATTATCGGTTCACGAACCACCCCGAAAAGTGGCAAACGGCACGTTTCTCGCCGACGCAGCAAACGCGCTCCACTGAACGCCGGCCGCCCGACGTCGACCCGTTTTCAGCGCATTTTCTCGCCACTTTTCGCACTATTTATTGATTATTTTTCGACGAAAAAAAGGATCGAATAATAAGAATGGAGAAACCAGTGCATCAGAATCTAACGATAACCACAAACTATCCGCCGGCGCCGCTGTCTCCGAATCCACAAGGTGGGGAATGTTGAAAATTGGAAAAATACAAAGAAAACGAGCGTTTTTTGATGAAAATTGGCTCAAAATCCTGAAAAACCACTAAAAATAACCTGGAAAGCGAGAAAACCCAAGAAAAATCGACCGAAATTCGTCAAATTTCGAAAAAAATAAATTTTTCCAAAAATTTTTTTTTCGAGAAAATCAGTTTTTCGCTGAGATCAGCTGAGAAGAAGTTGTTTTAAGCACATTTTTTATCACTAAAATCATGAAAATCGACTCAATATTGTCCAGAACACCAGGAAAATGAAAAAAAAACATGCAAAAAAAAAATTTTTTCTCGGAATTTCAAAAAATCACAAAATTTCCCCAAACATTGTCTAGGCCAAAAATAACGATTTTTGGCTTAATTTTCACTTAAAAATCCTCAAAAATCAACCCAAAACCATTTCAGACGACCGTGACACGATCATCAACAACAAACGAGACGAGAACCTCTGGATTCAGCGTCACGAGATCGAGAAGACGTTGCGAGGCGCGCTGGGGCATCTGAAGACGTGCTGCACGATTCTGAATCTGTCGGCAAAGTGTGACGAGCGGCTGAAGGTCGAGTTCACGCACGGCACCACAGAGAAGTATCAGCTGATGTCGAGGACGGGCAGCTCGGACAATTTGAAGGTGTGGAGAATTTCGGGAAATCTGGGCTTTTTCCAATTTCGAAAGTTTCCATTTTTCAGCTCCAAAATCTGTCTAAAAATTCGATTTTATCCCGAACTTTCCAGACCCAAAAAAGTTGATTTTACACTTTGAAAATCGCAAAAATTGGATTTTTCCAGTTTTCCGGGTCTAAATCTCCGATTTCAACTCGAAAATCGATCGAAAAGGAGGTTCTGCTGTGACAAAAACTCTGTAAAAAACTCTTAAGGAATCCAAAAAAAATGGCTGAAAAAACGAGAAAAAAATTGTATCTGAATCTTCCTGGAGCCTCGAAAAAACTTCTCGGAGAATTCAAAAATCAAAATGAAATTTTCCAAAATTTCAAACTCAAACCTGCTACTCGAAAATTCTCTCAGGGATTCCTTGGCTTCTCCAGATGAGATTTCCCTTATAATCTGGCCCAGGGTAAAATCGACCTTGTAGATTCAGAATCCGAAGTGAAAATCCGCAAAAGTCTCTTGTGATTCGAGTTATGCGCTTCTGATTGAGGTCATAACTTGATTTACATGAGAATTTTGCGGATTTTCGCTTCGGATTCTGAATCTGCAACGTCGATTTTACTCAGGGCCAGATTATGAGGGAAATCTCAACCGGAGGAGCCAAAGAATCCCTGTGAGAAAATTCGAGTAGCAGGTTTGAGTTTGAAATTTTGGAAAATTTCATTTTGATTTTTTGAATTCTCCGAGAAGTTTTTTTGAGGCTCCAAGAAGATTCGGATGCAATTTTTTCCCCGTTTTTTTAGCCATTTTTTTGGATTCTTTAAGAGTTTTTTCACAGAGTGTTCGTCACCGCAGAACCTCCTTTTCGATCGATTTTTTGAGTTGAAATTGGAGATTTGGACCCGGAAAACTGGGAAAATCCAATTTTTGCGATTTTCAAAGTGTAAAATCAATTTTTTTTGGTCTGGACACTTATGGATAGAATTGAATTTTTTAAGACCAATTTTTGAGCGAAAATTTTTGAAAAAATTCGAAATTTTGAGTTTGAAAGAAGGAGTAAGCCAAGTTTTAGCCAATTTTCAATGTTCAAAATCTCTAAAATCCGCTCAAAAACCTTCCCGATTCTTCCAGGCCAGCGTGACGCTCCTCGACGACAACGTCATCCAAGCCGAGGTGACCGTCAAGTACCCGAAAGCCGGCGGCGGCTATTATCGAGCCGTCGCCCAACCCGACGTCCAATGGAAGCTCCAGCAACTGCAAGACCTCGGCAACCACATTGCGCGCGTCACCATCATGCTCTGCGACCTTCAGGAGGAGATTCAGGCGCTTCGTGGCGATGGCTCCGAAGATCGCTTCAGTTTCTCCACCGGCAAACGAATTCTCGACGAGCTGAAAGTGACGATGAACGAGATCTCGTTGGCGAGAAACTCGATCATGTTGCCAAGGAAAAGAAGTCTTCTGGAGCTGTGCTACTTCCCGCCGACGAGGAAATTCGTGCCGCCTCTTCCGCAGGATCAACTTATTTCCTTCTATATCTCTTGTTGTCGATTGGTACGGAATTTGAAACTGGGAAATTTGAATTTGGCGCGAAAAGAGCTCCAAAATGAGTGTAAATATGACATAAATTGGATGGCGGGAACTTTGAAAATTTTAGAAAAAAAAAATGTTTCGAAAAAAAAAAATTTTTTTTTTAAATTTTTTTTCCAAATTTTTCAAAAACCAAATTTCCAGGTCTGCGCCTCGTACCAAATGGTCCCGAAAACCGTGCACCCGCAAGGCCTCTCCGTGTTCATGGCCGAATCCCAACTGCCGCATCTCGACGACGTCATCAAGCATCTGAATCTGGTCATGACGATTCTGCAGAAATTGATTAACTATTTGTCGGCTACTATGTAGTTTTTTTTTGTTTAAATTGAATTTCGCGCCCTTTTTTCGACTTTTTGATCTACTGGAGCGCGCCAAAATTTATACTAATTTGTACACTCACATGTAATTATTTCGAATTTTCAATGATTTTCCTTAGATTTTTAGATTTTCAGCTGAAAAATTTGAATTTTTTCAAGATTTTCGACTCAAAAATTCAAAATTTTCCACCTCATTTCCTGTTCCATTCCACGACTCGCCTTGCATTCTTCTTTTTTTTTCTCTTCTTCACTTTTAATGTCATAATTCGATTTAGTTTTTCGGTTTCTAGAACAAAAATTCTTGATTTAATTACACATTTCTCATGATTTGAACTGGTTTCGATCCCTTGATTTTTACTTTTTTCTCTCAATTTTTCGATTTTTTTTTTGTTTGTTTGTGTCCCTCTCCAATCAAAGATCAGCGGAAAGAGAAAAAGAATCGGAATCTGGCGAAAAATTGACCTTGAAAACTTCAAAGAGGGCACTGAAACGTGAGAATCCACTCTGGCTTCTCTCGCGTCTCCGCCTCTCTCGCCGTCTCTCTTTCTCTCTCACTGTCTGCGTCTCTACTATCTCTGTCTCTGCTTCAGAATGCTCGCTCGTGGAGGCGCCGTCATTTCCCCCCTCGTCGCTGCCCGTCAACTCTCGCGCACCACTGTCTCGATGGCCAAGGTAAGAAGATGGAGATTTTTGGCTGAAAATTAGCGCTGGAAATGTGGAAAAAGAAAATGGCCATCGAAAATGAGACGGATTTGGTTTTTGAATTTTGAAAATCGGTGAATTTTGAGCCGAAAAATTGAAATTTTAGGGAAAATTTAGGCTTTTAAGAGTTCATAGATCCTCGCAATTTTCGATCTTTTAGAGTTTTCAGCTCAAATTTTCTCATTCTCTGTGGAGCTTTCTATGATGCAAAAAAAGTGAAAAAAAATTTTTGTTGAGAAATTTTTTACTTTCAATTTTTTTCCATCGAAAAATTGATTCAGGAAAGAATAGAATGCACTATATTGAAGACTAGAGATTTTGATTGAAAATTAAAAAATTTTGGATTTTTATCATTTTGAGATTATCCGATCAAGCGTGATGTCTAGATTGAAAATCGGTGTTTCTGGGTCAATTTTGATCGGAAATCAGTCGAAAAACAACGAAACGAGAGCTAATAAATGGCTGATTCGAAAAAAAAAATTCAAAAACGAGACTTTTAGACCCTCTAGAACCTCCGCGTGGTGTCTAGACTGAAAATGGGCGTTTCTGGGTCAATTTTGCCCGAAAAATCAGTCGAAAAACCACGAAATGAGAGGCAAAAAATAGACACTTTTAGACCCTCTAAAACCCCCGTCGCTAATTCCAGATCCGCAAGGAACGCGACACGTTCGGCGAGCTCGAAGTGCCCGCCGACAAGTACTATGGCGCGCAAACCGCTCGTTCTCAGATGAACTTCAAAATCGGCGGTCCCGAAGAGCGCATGCCAATCCCAGTGATCCACGCATTCGGAATCCTCAAAAAGGCCGCCGCACTGGTGAACACCGAATTCGGTCTCGACAAGAAACTCGCCGACGCCATCTCCCAAGCCGCCGACGAAGTCGTCGACGGAAAACTCGACGAGCACTTCCCGCTGGTCACCTGGCAAACCGGCTCGGGCACTCAGTCGAATATGAACGTCAACGAGGTGATCTCAAATCGAGCGATTGAGATTTTGGGAGGCGAACTTGGCTCGAAGAAGCCGGTCCATCCGAATGACCATGTGAACATGTCGCAATCCTCCAATGACACCTTCCCAACCGCCATGCACATTGCCGTTGGGCGTGAGGTCAATTCTCGTCTCCTTCCCGCTCTCAAGAAGCTCCGCGCGGCGTTGAACAACAAAGCCGAAGAGTTCAAGGATATCATCAAGATCGGACGCACGCACACCCAAGACGCCGTTCCGTTGACTCTCGGACAAGAGTTCTCCGCCTACGTTCAGCAGGTGGACAACTCGATCGCGCGCGTCGAATCCACCCTTCCACGACTCTACCAGTTGGCCGCCGGTGGAACCGCCGTGGGAACAGGTCTCAACACACGCAAAGGGTTCGCCGAGAAGGTCGCCGCGACGGTGTCCGATCTCACCGGTCTGCCGTTCGTCACCGCACCGAACAAGTTCGAGGCGCTCGCCGCGCACGACGCTCTCGTCGAGGTGCACGGCGCGCTGAACACCGTCGCCGTGTCGTTCATGAAAATCGGCAACGACATCCGATTCCTGGGCTCTGGCCCAAGGTGTGGGCTCGGCGAGCTTTCGCTGCCGGAGAACGAGCCGGGCAGCTCGATTATGCCGGGCAAGGTGAACCCGACGCAGTGCGAGGCGATCACGATGGTTGCCGCGCAGGTTATGGGGAATCAGGTGGGGTTTTCTAGGCTTTTCTAAACCCAAAATTCACTTCCAGGTCGCCGTGAGCGTCGGAGGCTCTAATGGACACTTTGAGCTCAACGTGTTCAAGCCGCTCATCGTCCGCAACGTGCTTCAATCCACCCGTTTGTTGGCTGACAGCGCCGTCAGCTTTACCGATCACTGCGTCGACGGAATCGTCGCCAATAAGGATAACATCGCCAAGGTTGGTTTGAGCCCGCGAAATTTGAATCGGCCATGATGAGAGCTTTCGAATGAGTATAAACAAGGCCACGCCCCCTTTTTTTCAAATTTTCCACTTTTCCAGATCATGCGAGAATCGCTGATGCTCGTCACCGCGCTCAACCCACACATTGGCTACGACAACGCCGCCAAGATTGCGAAGACGGCGCACAAGAACGGCACCACGCTGGTTCAGGAGGCCGTCAAGCTCGGAATCCTCACCGAGGAGCAGTTCGCGCAATGGGTGAAGCCGGAGCAGATGTTGGGACCGAAATAAATTTATTGATTGATTTTTGATGGACTCCTTTTTCACTTGTAGATTGCTTATAGTTGAACCGTCCAGTTTTGTGTGTATCTCGATTTCCGATTTTTCCCATGAAAACAACGCTTTTTTTGTCTCTCTCTTCAAAAATCATTCATTAGGCTCTTTATTATCGGGATTCGTTATTCGCAACGCGTCGCCTTGAAATGTGAGCTCCACGTTTGGAGAGCTCGAAAGACGCTCGCGAAGGTAGCGCATCACTTCGCATCGGCGAGAGCTGAATGGTTTTGGCACCAGGCCTGAAAAATTTGAATTTTTTAAAGAAAATTTAACTCAAAATTTTGAAAAAAAATTTTTTTTTTGAATTTTTTGAATTTTTTTTTTCGAAAAAAATTTGAAAATTTTGAATCCCAAAATCCGACAATACCTGTAACAGTCAACTCCTGAATCGCGCCCTGCGGCAAGTGCTCATCGAGTACGGTGATGATGTTGGTGGTTTGAAGACGTGACACATTGATATGATCCGGGTGATGCGCGTCGTTTCTGTGTGGATTCAGAAGACGTCAAGTCGAAAAAATTTCAAAAATTTCACTCACTGCCTTCTGAAAATCTCCCGCCAATACCTATCGGTGAGCTTTGAGAACTGTCCGTTGAAGGTTTGAAGGTCCACCATTGACAGATTTCGAAGCTCCGTGGCGTCGTGCATTTCTAGGAGGTTTTTGAGGGTGTCGGATGACTTTCTAAAAAAAGAAGAGATGATTTGAGGCGAGTGGGATTCGAACTCGTGGGTGCGCGCACCAAAACCCGCGCGCAACCTACTGCGCCACGGGGGCAACTGAAGTCGACAGGGCGCTGGGCACCTATAAACTAGCCGGCGGCGCGCGCGCGCTCACCGTGTCGTTATCCTCGGCTCCTGTGTCACGGATTTTCTTATTGAATTTTTCGTCGATTTTTGTTTAGATTTTTCAGGGAAAATTAAGGATTTGATGAGCAATGAGAACATGATGGAGACTAGAATGACGCAGAACATTTGGCTGGAGTCTAGGGGCATTTTTATAGGAAAATTCTGAAAAAAAAAATTAGGTCAAAAATTTTTTTTCAGGAAAAAAAATCGAGAAAATAATCACATTAAGACCTTATCAGACGGAAGATTCGTGGAGTGAATTAGTTATAATTTTTAAAGACGATTATAGGTGTCCACTCTCTGACACGGAATTCGCTTTTTTTTTGTGATTTTTGAGTTACTAAATGTTGATGATTGACACATTTTGGAAATGTTTGGAATTTTTTTTTGGTCTTTTGATTCTTGTTTGTTTTCGAGGATTTCAAAAAAGTTATTCGGTTTTGAAAATTAGAGATTCTGAGGTTTTGAGATTTTTGAGATGTTTGAGATTCTGGGGATTCTGAGAGTCTGAGATTCTGAAATTCTGAAAAAAATTTTGCAGTTTCGAAAATTTTCAGTATTATGAACTTGGAATTTTCGGATTTTCATCCAGAACTTTCAAAATTTGAAGTTTAGAAAATATAGAAAATCAAAATTTCAAAATTTTCGGTTTCCGAAAATCTGAACTTTTCGGGATTACAAGGATTCTGCATTTTCGAAACTGTTGTTTTTTTCATAGATTCAGAGTGTTTTTGGGGTTCTGCGTTTTCAGAGATTCTGAATTTTCTATGATTGTAAATTTCATAGAATTCTGAAAATCTGAAAATCTCCGAATCCATCAGAATCCATCAGATTCTCAAAATCTCAAAATCCATCAGAATCTCAGAATCTCGTAATCTCAAAATCCATCAGAATCAGAATCTCAAAATCTCAAAGTCTGAAAATTTTAGAATCTCAAAATCCATCAAAATCTTAGAATCCATCAGAATCTCAAAATCTCGAAATCTCAAAATTTCAAAATTCCAAAACATCAAGAATCTCAGAATCTCAGAACCTCAGAATCTTCAAAGTATCTCAAAGTTTCAGAATCTCAGAACCTCGAAATCTCAAAATCTCAAATTCTTAGAAAATCGAAAAAATTTCAGCACAAAAGAAAACCAACAAAAAAACAGGAATTAAAAAAACTGAAAATGATCCAATTTTCGTTTTGTTAGATGATAATATAACCAAACACAGGTAGTAAAACTAGACATTGAACACAAATAGATAGAGGCTGAAAAAAGAAAAAGTAACGGAGGTTGACTCAAAAAGGTCATGAGATCAGAAAAATAATTCCGGAAAAAAAAAGGAAAATTTTTGAAAAAGAATAATAAAAAAGGATGAGTCAAAAGGGGGGAGAGAACAATAATAACGAATCGTTATCATTTCTTCACCGTTTTCTTCTCCTTTTTTTCTCACTTTTTTTCCGATTTTTTTTTCGCGAAATGAAAGAAACAGGGCAATAGAGAGGTGTGACATTTCTTGCTCTCTTATCGTCATTTTTCATGATTTTTTTCACATTTCATTTATTGGATCAGAAACAGACATAGAAAATCGATAAATATAGATGATAAGAGAAAGAGAAAAGGGGAATGGCAGGAAAAAATGGAAGAGTTTCTAGATTTCAAAAAAAAATGAGCACACGGGGATTGATTGCAAATCTGTGGATATATGAGGTGGTGGATTTTTTAAAATTTCGAAAAAAAAAAAATTTCGGAAAAAAAATTTTCGGAAAAAAATTTTTTCCGAATGTTAGCTAGCGTATTTTAATACTTCGTATTTCTGTGGTTTCTAAGTAGTTATAGAAGGTTATAATATGTACAGTAATCTGTGTGGAGCAAACGGAAAAAAAAATCTTGAGCAAAACATCCTGAAAGAGGGGTGGGGGAAAAAATCTAGAATCTTAAAAAATGATATCGATTAGAAAGCAAAAAAAAAGTTTTTAAAAACGCGAAAAATTAGAAATAGTTGACTTCTTCGGCCTTGGTGCTTGTGACGAACTCGCGCTTCGTCCTCTCGGTTCCGGTGCGTGGGTCTGCTCCGGGCTCGAAGTCGTGGGACTGGAAGATTGAGGGTTTGATATTATAAAATATGAATTTGGGATGATGAGAGCTTTCGAATGAGTATAAACAAGGCTGGGCTTGAATGAGTTTGAAGTTTTGGCCACGCCCACTTTTGCCAGCTGCTGCACGGTTTTGCCGTACAAAAATGGGTGACTACGAGTTGCCGCGGTGGGCGTGGTCACAGAATGAAAACGTTTGAAATTTTTTTGTATTCGAAAACTTTTTTCCGAAATTTTTTTTTCCGAAATTTTTTTCGAAATTTTTTCCGAAATTTTTTTCCGAAAATTTTTTCCGAAATTTTTTTCGCGAAAATTTTGAGAACTTTTTTCCGAATGTTTTCACAAAATTTGTCGAAAAATTTTTCCGAAAATTTTTTTTTCCGAAATTTTTTTCGAGAAAATTTTGAGAACTTTTTTCCGAATGTTTTCGCAAAATTTGTCGAAAATTTTTTTTTCCGAAATTTTTTTCCGAAAATTTTTTTTTGAAATTTTTTTCCGAAAATTTTTTTTCGAAATTTTTTTTCCGAAAAAAAAATTTGGATAATTTTTCGAACGTCGTCAAAATCTTCCCAAAAACCCCCCACCTGATTCGTTCTCGTCGTCCTATCATAGACGGCGTGTCCCGCATCCGACTCCTCGGAATCCGACGCGTATCCCTGATTGTAAGCGGATCGGCTCGCCGAGCTGCTCATCGCCGCCGCCGACGCTCCTCCATGATGATAGGCGGCGCCAGACGACGACGACATTGCGGCGTCCATGGCTTCAGAAGCCGACGTCTTGTAGTGGTCCGAGGAGATCATTCCGTATTGCTCAGTGTCCGTCTCGTGTGGGTTTCCGTGTGAGACGGTCTGAAAATTTCGGATTTTTGGGGTCTCCAAAAAGGGTCTCACCTGACTCTGACTAATCACATTTCCACTCTCATCTCTTACTGTAGTCGTTCTCACTTCCCTGGTCGTCACATCAGTCGTCACTCTTCTCTCAATCTCCTCGATACTTCCATCCGACGAAATCGACGCTCCATCGTCCAGATAAGCAGCGAGGGCTCCCGCATGATCGTCTCCCATGTCCTCCCCATAAAGTGGGCGTGCCAATTTGGCTCTTGGAATAGTGTAATAGTCGGAGCCCAGAATCTCCTGACCACTTGCCGAGCCCTCGGATCGTCCTCGCGCGCCGAAGCAACGGAGTCTGGCGCAGAAGTAGAGGCAGCAGAGGAGGGTGAGGAGCAGGAACAAGAGAGCCAGAATGGTCATGAGAATCAGGGGCAGGTTCGATGGAGCCGTCTCGCAGAACTGTCCGGTCCAGCCGTCGAGGCAGGCGCAGGTCACGTTGGCGGACTGTGCGTCATGGATGCAGTCTCCATGCCCGTTGCACAGACCGCAGAGTTGGGCGGCGCAAACGCGGCCTGGCAGTGCTGGGTTTCCATCTTCGTAGCTGGAAAGAGGCGATGGGTTAGAAGGGTAGAGGCGTTAGGTAGCCGAAGTATGGTAAACCTCGTAGTCGAAATGATAAAGCGGTCTAAAACCCACAGGCAGGCCCGGGCTAAGCTAAGGCTGAGCTAAGGCAGAGCTAAGGCTTGGCTGAGGCTGAGCTAAAGCTAGCTAGCTGTCATTGGAAATCTCCGTCCATCTAAAGGAGGCCTGGCAAAGCTGGGTAGCTGGGTCGGGTTAGACCCCAGTCAACATGTCCAGCTAGTTCTGTTCGGCACAGACTCATGGCATGGCTTGGCGAGTAAAAGTAAAAATCTCAGGTTCGTCAGAAACTATGGGGGTTGAACCAATGTGTAATATTTGACGATGTTCGACTTTTTTTTTTCGGAAAATTTTGTTCGAAATTTGTTTCGGAAAATATTCTTTGTCGAAAAATGTTTCGAAAATTTTTTTCGGATAAATTTTGATCGAAACTTTTTGTTTAAAACGTTCTTGAAATTTTTTGTTCGAAACTTTTTTTTCAAAAAATTTTGTTCGGAATTTTTTTCGGAAAAAAATCTTCCAAAATTTTTTTCCCAAAAACTTTTTGGAAATTTTTTTGGAAATTTTTTTTTTCGGATAAAAATTTTCGGAAAAAAATGTTCGAAAAATTTTTCGAGAATTTTTTCGGAAAACACACACTAGGTTGAACCAACGTACTGATCTCAGACCCCTACTTTGGCGAAGCTCTGGCTAGCCGCAGCCCTTGACAAATAGTCTCAGACCTTACTTACCAAAGTCCTATGAGGTCTACCTCCTACCTCTGACCACCACCACTTTCAGGTCATTTTTCATTTTCAAGCAACCAAAAAAGTACAAACCCGCGACTTTACCAAAACACTCAAGGTTTCATCTTCCTCATAAGCAACCAAAACGTTTCCAAACAACCTAAACAAGCAAGCATTGACGTCGTCCGTCCGACGTCATAGCTCACCCACCCCCATATCGTATCCACCCACCCTTCTTGACATTGACACGTGTAGCCGTCCTTCAGATTGATGCACGTGGCCGCCGCTGAGCAGTTGTGAAGTCCCAACGCGCACTCGTCGATGTCGAACTTTCGCAGGCAGATCGCATCGCCCAGTCCGGCTGTAGACAGTTGCTCCGACTTGCGGAGGTCCACGAATCCGGGTTTGCAGTCGCAGCGAGCCTGTCCATCATAGGTCTTTTAAAAAAGGGGCGTAGAGTCTTTCAGTTCTAAATCTACACGTGAGGTTAGTAATGGAAAGAACTAGGTTATTTCTAGGAGCAAATTACTATAGTACACCGACACCTTGAACCCAAAGGAATACTGTAACAAATGAAAGGGGGGGGGGGGGGGAC
>LR543380.1:132195-151444 GCA_900536305.3 Caenorhabditis sp. 40 LS-2015
GGGGGGGGGGGTACCTGTTCTTCGACATTGACGCAGGTGGAATTGAGTGGGCAGTAGTTGACGTCTTGGCAGTAGTCGATGGAGCACACGGAGCCTGGGAGCGCGTCGCCGACGGCCGAGTTGACGTATGGACGGATGCATTCGCATCTGGAAATGAGGAGGTGGATATAAAATTTGAAAACAATAGGTCAGAACCAGTGTGTCTTTTCGGAAGGAAAAATTCTCGAAAAAAAATTTCTCGAAAAAAATTTTCGAAAAAAAATTTCGGAAAAAAAATTTTTCGGAAACAATTTTTTCGACGATTCTTTCGAAAAAGTTTATCGGTAAAATTTTTCGGAAAAAATTTTCGGAAAAAAAAATTTCGGAAAAATTTTTTCGGAAAATTTCTCGACAAATTCACTCACTTGTACAAATAGTCCAAGTCGATGCAGCGAGCGTGTGGTGAGCACTCGTTGAGCTCTGGCTTCTCGCACTCGTTGACGCCGCGGTACGACAGACAATTCCGTCCGGGCCGCGATGGGTTCAGATCGCGGAATCCGTCGGGGCAGGTGCATGTGTATCCCTTGCCGACCTCTTTGCAGATGGCGTCCGGATGGCAGTCGGAGTGATAGCACGCCGAGAACGGGTTGAGCTGGTCGGGCGAGATGAAGAGCTTGGATTTTCCGACCTGGAATATGTTGGGGTTGGGTGAAAGAGGTCTATGTTCTGTAGTTTTAAAGATTCCAAAGACCAAGGTTTGACCTGAATTCGAAAAAAATTTTCCGAAAAAAAAAAATTCCGAAAAAAAAATTCCTCGGAAAAATTTATCGAAAAAAATTTTGTCGAAAAAAATTTATCGGAAAAAAACTTTTTTTCGAAAAAAATTTCTCGACAAATATTTTTTCGAAAAAAGTTATCGACAAACATTTTTTCGAAAAAATTTCTCGAAAGAAATTCGTCGGAAACATTCGTTGGAAAAATTTCTCGAAAAAAAAAATTCGTCGGAAAAATTTCTCGAAAAAGTTTCTCGAAAAATTTTTTCAAAAAAATAGTTCGAAAAAATTTCTCGAAAAAAATTTTTCGAAAAAATTTTTCGAGGAATTTTTTGAAAAATTTGACCCAACTTCAAAACCCACCTCAAAGTTGTTCCTCTTCTGAATATAGTCAATCAACTCCGTCCAGACAGTGCTCGGCTCGGCGACTCCTCCACGCACAAAGTGCGAAGTGAAGTTGTACAGAATTCCCGTGTCCCACGCCTTCTTCCTACTCTCCGGATTCTCAATCTCATTGACTTCCGCAGTGACGAACGAGCTCTTGAGTGGAGTCTTATCGTAACTCTGTCCAATACCCGACTCGAATCGTGACACCAAATCCTTATGCTCATCGTTCAATGGGTTGGAGAGTGCCGGCGAGTAGGTGATCTTCTCATGACCGTCACGAACCACGTAGAGTGGAATGTTCCAAGACTCAACCGCACGACACGGACTGCTCGAATCTCTTCTCTTCTGACCCTTCGGGCATCCGCAGATTCTTCCCGCGATGCACTCCTCGCCAAGCTCAATTGAGCATACCGTATTTCCACATGGAATTCCCTTCTTCTCGTCCTCCTTTCGACACGGATCCAAATCCGCGTCATCCGATAACTTAATTCTATCCACACGACCTCCCATCGAGCGGACGACCTCGGCGAATTGCTCGTAGATTCTGCACTTGTCGACGTCTTCCTTGCCGGCGAGCTGGACGGTGACGTTTCCGAGAAGTCCCTTGTCCCAGTCACTATTCTGCACCTTTGGATTCGTGATGTAGTTGACGTCGGTGGTGACGTAGCGAGGCGCGAATTCCGTCTTGCCCAGGATCTTTCCAACGCTCTACAAGAGAGAAAAGGTTAGCATGGTACCCGAGGTCTGAAGTAAACCCACCTTCTTCACCGCGTCCACAATCTCCACATGAGCCGGTGTATCCGGCTTCGAGTAGTCCGTCCGATACTGAATCGGCTCTCCATCATACTCCATGACTCTGACCACCAGCGGAATCGAGGTCACCGGCACGCACTTCTCCTTCTCATTGTCTCGGCTCTCTCCGGGACGGCACGAGCACGAGGCTCCGCCCACACAAACTTCGCCGAGATTCAAATGGCAAAGTCCGTTGCCGCACTTGATGGTGTTCGGGTCGGGCGTGGTTGGGTCTTCGGCTTGGTTGGGCGCCTCGATGACGAGACCTACTTCTTTACAATTAGGCGCGGGGTATTTGGGTGTTCTAGAGGGGTGTGAGGGGAAGCGGTGCTAGTGTGGCACACAGGGATTGGGAAGTTATGGGGGGGTTAGAGAGAAGTTGGTAAACGTTGGTATTAGTACCAGAGATGCACGGACAGTCCGCTGTAGTTGTCCGGACAGACAAAAAGTGCCTGGTGTCCGGACAGTCAAAAAAAGGTTTTTGAGTGCGTCTGATGATTTTCTAAAGAAATGAAAAGTAAATTGAGGGTGGTGGGGTTTGAACTTGCCGGGGGGCGCGAACCAAAACCGGGCGCGCAACCCACTGCGCCAAGGGGACAACTGAAGCCGCAGAGGCGCTGGGCACCTATAAACTTGCTGGCGGCGCGCGCGCTCACCTTGTCGTTATCCTCGACAAGCAAAAAGTGTCCGTTGTCCGCGCATCTCTGATTAGTACCCTCCATTAAGCTCCGCCCACTACACTCACCAATACAAACTCTTCCGGGCTTCTTAGGATCCGAGATCTCATCGAAGAATCCTTCCTTACACTGGCAGGTGTACGAGTCGTCTGTATCGATACAGATGGCATTCTTGTCACAATCGTTGTCACGTGGATTGGCGCACTCGTCGAAGCGACAGACTCGTCCCGGGTTGGCTGGCATCTGATCCTCGAATGGGGTCTTGCACTTGCACTCATACCCATCGATCTTGTCAATGCACATCGCGTTCGGACTGCAGTCGTTGAGGTTCTCGGCGAGGCACTCGTTGATGATGAACTTGCACTGGGTGCCCGGTTGCTCAGGCTTCTGATCGTAGTACTCGGGTTTGCACTTGCACTCGTAGCCCTCCTCCAAATCGATGCACGTCGCGAAGTGAGAGCAGTTGTTGAGGTGTGGAATATTGCACTCATTCACCAACCCCTTGCACGATCTTCCCGGCAATTTCGGGTCCGGAGACTCGTCCTTGGAACCCAATGGGCACTTGCAGGTGTACCCATCATCGAGGTCTATACAAGTGGCAGCGGCATCGCAAGAGTTGAGAGACGCCGAGAGACACTCATTCACCAGCTCCTTGCACTCTCTTCCCTTCTTGGCTCCGCCCATCGCCTCTCCGATGTCCAGGTATCCGTCGCGACACTTGCAGGTGTACTTCTCGGGCACTGAATCGTTCTCCTCGCAGATCGCTGCCGAGTGGCAGTCGTGTTTGGAGTCGTCCGAGCAGATTGGCTCGACACACTTGCGGCCCGGGCGGTGAGCCAGTGGGCTCTTGTCGATGAAGCCGGCGTTGCAGACGCACTCGTAGTCGTTGGCGCCTTTCTCGACGCAGCGAGCGTGTTTGTCGCACTCGTGTTTGCCGGACTCGCAGATTTGGTTCACTGGAAATTTATTTGTAAGGTCGGAAGGGAAAGGTTTGAGATTTGAAGTCTAAGGTTTGAGGTTCGCGGTTTGTAAGGTTTGAGGTCTCAAAACTAAGGTTTGCGGTCTAGGTCTGAGGGTGAAGTTCTCAGGTCTCAGGTCTCTCTCCTTTCAGAGGTGCAAGGTCTGAAAAATGAGGTCGAAAGTCTGAAAAATGAGGTCTAAGGTTTGAGGTTTGAGGTTTGAGGATCTAAGGGTTGGTCTAAGGTCTAAAAAATGAGGTCTAAGGTCTAAAAGGAGAGGTCTAAGGTCTGAAAAATGAGGATTAAGGTCTGAAAAATAAGATCCAGGGTTGAAGGTTTGAGGTCTAAGGTTGAAGGTTTGTGGTCTAAGGTTGAAGGTTTGAGGTTTGAGGTTTCAAAACTAACGTCTCAGGTCTCAGGTCTCAGTCTAAGGCTTGAAAAAGAGGTCTTAGGTTTGAGGTCTATTCATTCTTTTTTCAAGTCTAGTCTACCCTAAACTCCGCCCCTTCCCCACAACTCACACTTCTTGCAGGTTCTTCCTGGATTCCTCAACTCATCATGATCGACATATCCCTCCTTGCACTGGCACTTGTAGGAATCACGGGTATCAATACAGATAGCATGCTCGTGACAATTATGACCACCTGGGATCAGGCACTCGTTGACCAGGGCTCTACAATCGAGTCCTCCGAATGCGCTTGGGTTCGGTGAGATGTCCACAAAGTCTTCCTTGCATCGACACAAGAAGCCGTCCGGCAAATCGATGCAGTCGGCGTTCATAGAGCAGTTGTGCGTGCCGTCGAGACACTCGTTGCGTTCTGGAAGATTCTCATTTTTGGGGATTGCGTTACTGTATAACTCACGCTTCGAGCACACTCTTCCTGGCTTCTTGTTTTGTTCTGGGGACTTGTCGAGGAACCCTTCGTTACAGGTACAAATGAAGGACTCGTCGGTGTCGGTGCACTTGGCGTTGGGGTCACAGTCGGCGACGCCAGCGGCGCACTCGTCGATCACTGAAAGAGAAGGAGGTGTCATTGGAAAGAGAAAGTTTTGGGGATTCTAAATCTGTATTTAGAATTTTGAAGTCAGCGATTTGAAGGGAGTTATGGACCCTTGAACTTGCCGGGCCCACTTTGACCGACCCGCACACTCCTGCCTCTAGAGCTATCTCACTGACTCATCATTGAGAGCGAAACATAGTATCGTTAAAAAGAGAAAGTTTCGAGAATTCTGAATCTGTTTTTAGAATTTTAAATTCAGCGATTTGAAGGGAGTCATGAACCGTTGAAATGGCCGGGCCCACTTTCACCGGCACGCTCACTTCAGCCTCTAGAGCTATACCTACTGACATAACGAAAAACTAAAAATAATATCATAGGAAAGAGGAAGTTTTGAGAATTCTGAATCTGTTTTCAGAATTTTGAAGTCAGCGATTTGAAGGAAGTTATGAGCCGTTGAACTTGCCGGGCTCATTTTGACCGGCCCGCCCACTCCTGCCTCTAGAGCTATCTTACGGACTTATCACTAAAAGCGAAAATGGGTATCGTTGGAAAGAGGAAGTTTTGAGGATTCTGAATCTGTTTTTAGTATTTAACAGTGAGCAATATGAACGGAGTTATGATTGGTTGAAGTTTTCGGACCCTATATTTACTCCCGTGCCAAGACCCCAAAACTCACAGCAAATATCGGTGACCGGATGTCTCTTATGGTGTCTATCACACATGCACGCAAACGCTCCACGTCCATCCGGAAGACACTTCTCCTTCTTTCTCGCATCACAAGAGTCGGGCATCCGTGGATCGCAGGTGCCTGGCGCCTCGCACTTGTTGGTCCGTCCGTTGCGCTGGAATCCGGCGTCGCACTTGCAGATGAACTCTCCGCCGGCGCCCTTCTCGCACTTTGAGTTTGGCGGGCAACTGTGCACGTCGTTCGGCGAGCACTCGTCGGTGCTCTCGGAAGTCTCGGGCGCTTTCTCGCCGATTTCTGAAAAAAAAGCCTAAACTTGAAATCTCTCTAAGCCTAAGCCTAAAATTTCTCTAAGCCTAAGCCTAAATCTCTCTGAGCCTAAGCCGAAAATCTCTCTAAGCCTAAGCCTAAAATTTCTCTAAGCCTAAAATCTCTCTAGGCCTAAGCTTAAAATCTCTCTAAGCCTACGCCTAAAATCTCTCTAAGCCTAAGCCTAAAATCTCTCTACGTCTAAGCCTAAAATCTCTCTAAGCCTAACTCCCCAAGAAGTTATGTGTCTTTTTCCAAACTCACTACAAACTCCGGTGAACTTGTCTCTCCATCCCAAGTCCGCTGGACACGTACACCTCCAGTTTCCGAACGGCGTCTTCTCACAAATCTCCGGGTCGGGGCACGACGTGGCAATCTCCGGATTGCAAATGTCGCCTCCGCAAACCTTGGTGACTGGGTGGATGTCGAAGCCGGCGGGGCAGACGCACACGAATTTTCCGTTCTTCTGCTGGCAAACCTGGTTGAGTGACCGGTCGCATCCGTTGTGGTTGCTCGGGTCGCATGGTCCCTTGTTGTAGGTGTCCTCGTTGTTCTGATGGGGACACGCGACGCGTTGGATCGCTGAGCGTAGGCGGGTGTTCAGGTCTTCGAATCCGGACACGTGGAACGTGCGGTCCTTGGCGCCGGAGATCTCTTCAAGCTCAGCGTCGAGCACGTGGTTGGTGACACCGACGGCGAACAGTTGGATGTCTTGCTTGCGAGCGTTGTCTGATGGCCGGGTGACGTTGTCTTGAGATCTTCCATCGGTGATAACAATAGCGACTCTGGAGACCTGTCCAACTGGTCGAGCTCCACGTCTCTCGCTGAACGCCTCATTGGCGACATGCTCGATAGCGGCGCCAGTCCTGGTGAGTCCCGTCAGGTACTCAATGTTTCTGATTGCAGTCTGAAGACTCTTTCTGTCGGAATAGTTGTCCAGCCCGAACTCGTGACGAATCTGGTCAGAGTACTGCACAACAGACACTCTCGTCTTTTGTGGGGCGATATCGAACAGCTCGGTGAACTCGGCCAAGAACCGGAGGACCTCGGTTTGGAAGACATAGGAACCGATGGAACCGGATCCGTCGATCAGGAAGACGAGGTCGGTGGGTTGGGCGGGGCAAGCGGTGGAGAGGGTGCAGACACGACCGGGTGGAAGGTTGGCGTTCGAGGAGACGTCCACGTAGCCCGAGAAGCACTTGCAGGTGTAGCCGTCGGGTAGCTGCACGCAGTCGGCGTTCTCGTCGCATGAGTTGAGGGATTTGTCGGAGCATTGGTTGGCGGCTAGAAAGGGATAATAAGGGAGGTGAACACAAAAATGTACAGTGGCGAGAACCGGTTCAAAATTTTCCAAACTTTTTTGAAAAATCTTGCTGATTGTGAGCTTTTGGTAAACCACCTCGCACCACTGTCCAAAACCCAACCAGCCAAAGCCTAATCATGCGAAATTCCCTATTTTTTGAAAGCAGTTTAATAAATTATTATTGTCATGCAACTCACCCGGATCATGGTGCATTTCTAAAATTTTTAATGAAAATACAAATATCAAAAGTAGGTCAACTTTGAGCCCCTGAAAACATGGCTTAAAACAGCCCGATTCTTTTGAAAACTTGCATGGGTATTCAGCAACTCAAGATCTTCATTTTTGTAATTGAACACTTTTTCTGAAAATTGCAAACAAGTTCGGTAGAGCGCATGTAGTGAAGCCGTTTGAACCTCTTTTTCAACGCGCTCTACTGGACTTGAGCGCGGATTTCGAGAAAAGTGATCAACTACAAAAATGAAGGTCTAAAGTTTTTCTACATACCCACCAAATTTCAAAAAAATTAGGTAATAGAGAGCCCAGTTATCAAAGCTCAACACTCACCAACACTACACTTCCTTCCCGGTGGCAGATTGTATCTCGACGAGACATCAATACAGTTCGACTTGCAACTACAGATGTATCCAGTTGGTGTATCCTGACAATCTGCTTGATGCGAGCAGTCATGCGATCCATCGGCGCACTCGTTCTTGACCTGCTGGCACTTTCGACCCGGAAGCCTCGTTGGATCTGGGGACACATCAAGGTATCCATCCTTGCATTGACACTTGGGCCCATCGTAGGTGTTTGAGCAGAACGCGTTGCGGTCGCACTCGTTGGCTTGCTCACATTGGCTGAAGACCTTGCAGACCCCATTGGATTGTTGGACACTTCCACGACGACACTGGCAAACGCGCTCGCCCGCAGTGTTGAATCGGCACTCCTCGTTGGGTCCGCATCCGGAGCCCTCGGAGCATTGTGGCTGGCGAGATTGTTGGCCGTAGTATTCTGGAGCCTTTGGCTTGTTGCACACACGTCCTGGGTACTTGTCAACGTTTGGCGAGGCGTCGACGAACCCTGGACGACACTTGCACTCGTACCCGTCGGCTCTGTCGAAGCAGTCGGCGTTGTTGGAGCAGTCGGCTTCTCCGTTGGTGCACTCGTTGACGGACTCGACGCATTTTCGCCCGGGGAGTTTTGAGATCGAGGTGGAGACGTCTGCGTAGCCAGGTTGGCACACGCATTGGAAGCCTTCTGGGGTGTCCACACAAGCGGCGTTCTCGTCGCAGTCGACCCCGTAGGTGGACTTGGCTCCGCACTCGTTCATGGTCTTCTGACACTGACGACCTGGTTTGTTGACCTTGTCGGGGGAAGTGTCGGCGAAGCCGGAGTTGCAGCGACAGGTGTATCCTTCGGCGAGGTCGACGCATTGGGCATCTTTGTGACACGCGTTTAGAGAGGGTCGGGAGCACTCGTTGACGACCATGCAGCGGCCATCGGGGAGACGGGAGACGCCGACGGGGCACTCGCAACGGTATTGGCCGTTGACGAACACGCAGACCTGGAAGTGTTTTTGTTAATCTACAATTTTTTGATCTACCACTATGCCGCAGAACTGTGCCAACAGTTTTTGGACGCCGATATTCAAGGTTTATAACGTTGTAAATTTTTCAAAACTTTTCGAATCTTCAGAACTTTCCAGATTCTTTTTAAACTTTTCAGACTCTTCAGATAACTTTCCAGAATCTTCAAAAAACTTTCTAGAATCTATAGAAATTTTCAGAATCTTCAGAACCGTCCAGAACTTTGCAGAGTTTTCCAGATTCTTCAGAAATTTCCAGAATCTCCAGAATCGTCCAAAGTCCTTCAGAATCCTTCAGAACTTCTCAGAATCTCCAGAACCCTTCAGAGCCCTACAAAATCCTTCAGGACGGTCAAGAATCTTCAGAAGCCTCCAGAATCTTTTTAAGATTCTTCAGAACCATCCAGACTCCTTCAGACTCTTCAGAATCCTCCAGATTTTTTCAGAGTTCCCCAGAATCCTACTGAGTCCTTCAGAACCTTCCAGAATCTCCCCAAACCCTCAGATTCTTCCAGAATCCTCAGGACCTCTCGTTCCCAACTCACCTCACTCTTCGCCTGATTACACGACAGTGGATCGTTGACTCGGCATTGTAGGCTGGCTGAAAAAAAAATTTCGATCTCAACTTTCTCATTTGTCGAATTTTCCAGATCCTCAACCCCCCCCCCCCCCCCCCCCCCCCCCCCCCCCCCCCCCCCCCCCCCCCCCCCCCCCCCCCCCCCCCCCCCCCCCCCCCCCCCCCCCCCCCCCCCCCCCCCCCCCCCCCCCCCCCCCCCCCCCCCCCCCCCCCCCCCCCCCCCCCCCCCCCCCCCCCCCCCCCCCCCCCCCCCCCCCCCCCCCCCCCCCCCCCCCCCCCCCCCCCCCCCCCCCCCCCCCCCCCCCCCCCCCCCCCCCCCCCCCCCCCCCCCCCCCCCCCCCCCCCCCCCCCCCCCCCCCCCCCCCCCCCCCCCCCCCCCCCCCCCCCCCCCCCCCCCCCCCCCCCCCCCCCCCCCCCCCCCCCCCCCCCCCCCCAAAACCTTCTCGATCCCTTCTCCCATCCATCAACGCCTTCAAATGGGCAACGAAAGGTAAGCAAAAAAAGTAGAAGACCAATTTAGAGTGTTCACACAAGGTCACATTTCTACATAGGGGTGTGCCCAGAAACAGAGAGACTGCCACGCCCTTTTTCTTCTCATCTCCTAACCATTTTTTCTCTAAACCTCCACTTCTCCCGTACTATTTCACCTCTCCTTTGATGTCCTTCTCCTGTGTGTGAGAAAGAGAAAGAGACTGGTAATGATAATGAAAATGGCAGGGGCGAAGGAAGCTAACGGAGAAGAGGACGAAGAAGAAGATGGCGGAGGTGGAATTGAATATTACAACAAACGCCCCAAAAACAATTCTAACCAATCAGTTAGACGGGGGCAAACACACAATCAATTTCCTTTGGGTGGATGCCAAACTGTGACACATTATTTTTTTTGTTGCAGTGGGAATAGAAATCAAGATTGGAACGTTTTGTCTAGAGACCGAAAGGGTTGATGGGTGTCATGGTACCATATGAGTCATTGGACTTTCTAGGTACCATAGTTTAGGGACCCAAGGGTACAAACTATGGTACCCATACTTTCGGACCCAATAGGTACCATGGTACTAAGGTTGATGAACCCATAAGCACCGATACTAATGACCACCAAAAAATCAGATGAGGTGCTCCAAATGTGCTCAAAACAGGATGCTCTGAAGGTCTCAAAATCTGAAAACTGCTTCATCTCAATACTTGAGGACTTGAGACAAGAGCTCTAAACACTTATAGAGAAAAAAATTTCATTGGGAAAAATCTGAATTTTCAGATATTTCAAAGATCAAAAAATAAATGCTAATACCGCATGGTACCCTAACCTCTCCCATGATAAAATTGATTGTACTTGCGAACTCTCCTATGTATAAAACCATAGACCCATGGAAAGAAATTAGAGGGTCAAGATAGCATCTATGGTTCTGACAAGCCCACATATGGGACACCTAGCATAAGACCATATGAGGGACAGTCTGTACCGATTCCCGAATCGTCCAAAAGTATGAGGGGTCAACCATCAAGATACCGACTACTTCCATATGGGAGTTGGAACCGACTGGTGTCCCATGTGGGACACCCAACTCAAAACTCCGGGATTCGCGATGGAAAGGGGGGGGGGGGTTTAGGCTTGAGCTTAGCCAGGCTTAGGCTTAGGCTTAGTTAGTCTTAGGCTTAGCTAGGCTTAGCCTTAGCTAGCCTTAGCCTTAGTTAGTCTTAGG
Organism: Caenorhabditis sp. 40 LS-2015; assembly: GCA_900536305.3. NCBI lineage: Eukaryota > Metazoa > Nematoda > Chromadorea > Rhabditida > Rhabditidae > Caenorhabditis > Caenorhabditis tribulationis. The sequence goes on from LR543380.1 coordinate 142,920, forward strand.
CTAAGATAGATGTCAGGGCAGTGGGTGACCCCAACAACAAAAAAAAACTCACAATATGTCTGCCGATGCTGATAGGTGGATCCAGCGGAGGCGATCAGCGGCAGGAGCACTAACGGCACCCACCTCATTGTTGATCCCTGCCAAAAATGGGAACACTTATTATTTGTTGACAAAAAAGAATTCGAAAAAATAAGGACGAAACTTTCTAACCAAAGTTAAAAAGATAAGAGAGAGAGAGCGTTGAAATTGACTTTGACTGGTTTGATTGCCCGTGTGGATTCCTGATCGTTGGCATCAGCAAAAAAGGAGGAGGAGAAGAAACAGAAGACGTGAAACAAACAGAGAGAGAGAGAGAGAGAAGATATCTGGAAGGTGTGGCTGCATCATCGTTTTGAGAAGAGATTGGAGGGAAATAGTGTGCGAGATGAAGAGACGCAGAGAACAGATATTGGACAGAGGGAGAGAGACGAACCTGAAGGAGTGTCTCTTTCTGTCTTTGATTGTGATAGGCTGGTTTTGAGAAAACGGACGGACAGATGCTAGATGGCGAATAGAATAGAAAACAATGATGATGAAGTCGAGAAAAATGTTTGGAAATTTGATAACAATTTGAGTGAGAGGAGTGTTGGGTTTAGGAAAATCGGGGGTTGATGGGTTTTGAATTTGGCGGGATTCTGAACTTTTTGGATTCTCAATTTTTCCAGAATTCTGAGTTTGAAAGATGAGAAATGTCTGAGGATTCAGAAGACCTAGGAATTCGAGAATAGAATTTGGTTTTAGAATACCAGAAGGCATGGATGTTTGAGGATTCTGAATGTTTTGGTGTTTAAGAAGGTCCATACTTTTAAAAAACTGAGGGATTCGAAGGGAGGGATTCTGAAGACTCCATGTGGATTTGGAAGATCTGGGGATTCAGAATTTTAGGATGTGTAGAGAGATTCTGAAGACTCCAAATTCTGAAATCTGGCAAAATCGGACGATCAAAGACTTCGCATCTTCCCCATCTCCAAATCTTCAGAATCCTTCAGGGTCCTTCAGAATCCTCCTGAATCCTTCAGAATCTTCCAGAGTCCTTCAGAATACTCCAGAATCCTATAGAATTCTGCAGAATCCTCCCGAATACTGCAAAATCCTCCAGAATCCTTCAGAATTTTCCAGAATTTTCCAGATTTCTCTAGACTCCTTCAGAATCTTTCCGTATTCCCCAGAATGTCAGATTCATCATCTGAATCTAATAGCCATGGTTATCGTCAAAACCTGATCATCTGAATCTGAGAATCCATCAAGACTCAAAACTCTTCGAAATTGGAAATCGATCGATCAAAATTTTTTGGAAATAAACCTTTCCCCAAACGGCTAATGAGAAAAAAAAGAATCCAAGATTTTCACCAAAATTTAAGAGGTCAAATTTACTGACCCGAGTCTAGACAAACCAAAACACCGCGATCAAAGATGTATCAACCTTATTATCAAACCAAAAACTAATATCAAAACAAAAAAGTAAAACAATCTTCAAGTCAAGGTAGCCCCCCTTAAGTACCTAACCTGTACTGCCCATCCCTAAACAACCTAGTCACCCTTTCCCCCCGACCCTAGGGAACCGCCCAAAGTTGCGAACTATTTCCCAATCTCTATTAGTGTTCTCAAGGTAAGTGTTAAAAGGTGTGTTTGTTTTTTAGTCAAACCTAGCCTAACCCTACTTGGCCAGCGTTAAAACCAACGACCTCCAACTATGGCTAACCTCACAAGGTCTAGAGATCTCCTCTGTCTAGATTCCACTGAAAGCCACGAAGTTTGCTTGAGGCGCCTGGAGGGGTCTAGAAGAGTCTTTATTAGCATAGTCCAGAGGGTATTCGGTTCGAAGTCTAGTACGGTCTAGAGGTCTATTCTAGAGGTCTCGGTCTAGAGGTCCAGAGGTCTATGGGGAGGGGGGTGGTCTAGAGGTCCAAAGGTCTATGGGCGTGGTCTAGAGGTCCATTAGGATAACTAACCCAAATTGGCTAGTCTAGTAAACCCCTCAAGTTGGTCTAGAGACCTAATCATCCCCCACTAACCCTATCAAACCATCTCAAGGGGTCTAATCACCAGGACACCACCACCTTTCACTATCCGCCTAGCCTCTCATCATGTAATAAGGAAAGTGACATATCAAGTATATCCTCCTTATCACTATAGACGATATGTAAAGATAGATGAGGGGACAGATTGCGTAACACTGACACGAACACCGGTTGAACACACACAGAAAAGGAGGAAATTCAAAGAAGAAGAGGAAGAAGACGTCGGCTTTGAAAAGAAGAGAGAGAAAAGGAAATCGAAAGGCAACAACATAATCGGCCCGGTTGATTGGCTAAACGGAATGAATGGTGTCCGAAGGGGAAGGGGGGAAGACTTTCAAGTTTAGACGCCCTCCTCGTGGCAGAAGAATTCCAACGAGGGGGGATGTACATGATGCCAGAAGGTGGCGTTTAATTGCGTGTATTGGCAAAAGTAGTAGCCGAATGTGTCCCTCTCCCCTGGGAAGATGAGATGGGTGATGGGCGTGGCGCCTTGCGACGACGCTTACAGAATAGTTGGACAACTTTTTGATTGATTATCGGTCCAGGTGTGGTGGGTGGGTGGGAGGGGAGAAGATTTTTCGTTGAAGAAAGTTTACACAAACCGATAGCCTATGTGATCGTCGGTGTTCTATCAGAAGCTACATAGATGAGGTAGGGTGGGACTATGAAGACTGGGTCTTTAGTAAGAGTGTCTGAAAATTTGCTTATAAGATTCTGCATGATTTGGCTAAGAGAGTACGGTTTGTTGGGACTAAAAATGTCTCAAATTTTGCCTATAAGATCCTACAGTGCTAGGAGGCACAGAAAATTGAGCCATAATATAAAAACGTCCATAGAGCGCTAGCCAGTGACTCAATTTCAACGAAAGTTGTACAGATCGATAGGAAATTTCTAGAAGATCAAAATGACTTTTTGAATTTTCCGAACATTTTGGGTTTGACAACTTAAGTGCTTGAGAATTGAGTATGTACCATCGACCTCCTATGAACTAGTAGCTAAAATTAAACGCGCCCATGGAACCTCAGTCAGGAGTCTAATTTTTACGAAAGTTATACAGATCGGTAGGAAATTTCAAGGAGATAATAATGACTTTTTCAATTTTTGGAAATTTTTGATTTTGACGTCTTCTGAGTGTATCAAACTCTGGATGAGCAAATAAGAACAGCTAAAACTAAACGCAGTCTATAGCAAGTCAACCAGAGGTCTAATTTCTACAAAAAACTTACACAGATCGATAGGAAATTTTCAGGAGACCAAAACGATTTGTTGAATCTTTAGAAATTTTCTATTTCAGGGCTTCAAAATAGAGCGGATACCTTGACCGTTAGTGAGCCAGTAGTGTGACCAAAATTTAAGGGTTCATAGCGCCCCAACCAGTAAACAGATTTTTACGAAAATTATACCGACTGATAAGGAATTTTTGGGAGATCATGATTGGTTATTAAAAAGTTTTGAAAAGTCAAATTCTGCGCCGTTCTAGACCTCTTTTATGCTGAAGATGAGCCTTTTTTAATGATGATGCAAGGGTGATAAGAAGGGTAAATTTTGTAATTTGGAAGTCGAGAATCAAAAATTGGTATCAAAATTTTCATTCCGAAATGCGAGAGCCGGAAGTCGGAAAACCGAACAAGTCATGTTGACCCTTTCTGTAGTCTATAGGCTTCTTGAAACCTGGCAAACCAGGAAAAGTTGCGCTGTTCTTTTTGAATACAACATAGAACCGTAGGGTTTTGAGGACGTCAAGAATTGTGAAGACATCACACTTTTCCGTGAGCAATGAAGAAAGAAAGCACTGGATTAGGGGACTTTCTATGGAATTTCTTGCAAGCGAACGATGGCTCTTTTAGAGGGGAACGTTCCCCACGCTTTTAGTACATACCTAACTTTAGATTTTCAAATAGAAGTGATCCCTAGATTTCGTATAGTGGGTCAGACGGTTATAAGGGGGTCCATAAAAAACGGAAGAAGAAGAACAGGAGAAAGATAGAAGAGGGAAGGGGGAATGAAGTAGTAACCATCTCTCATCGAGACCACCTGAAGATCCGAGACCGAGATAAGGAAAGTTTAGTAAGGATTGATGAGATTTTGATGGGATTTTGATTGGTGATACCGGAAACGCCCAAAAATGAAGATAGATAAATTTTGAAGAAGGAATTCTGGAGGGGGGAGAGTATGACTTCTGGATCGAAACTTCCTTGGGATATCCAGGAATCAAAGATTTTTGCTCTCTTCGATTGAAAATCCTTAAATTGGTACTATCAAAGATGGAGTCAAAAAGTAAAAGTAAACCTTTGGCAACCACCAGAGCCTACAAAACAAGGCCAGAAAGTGAAATGACAAACCCTGAAGTAGATAATATAGAAAAAAAACGAGGGTTACAATTCAAGAGCTGAGACATTCTAGGAACTCCTAAAGCTCAGGAATTTTGAAAAAATCTTTTACATTGAACATTTTCAGTCAACAGGTCTGACCAATAACCATGAGAGGTAAGAAATACAATTTGACCGCTTTCAGTGCAAAATGGAGTGCAAAATGACCAACTTTGGGGAGTTGAAAAAGTATGTTCCAATCACTCGATTTTTATAAAACTTGGTGAGTGTATCAAACAACTCTAGATCTTTATTTTTGTAGTTAACAGCTTTTTACGAAAATTGCTGTGAAATAAGTTATAGTCACGTGTAGTCACGCGACATCAAAGCTTGGAACATTTCACTTTTTTGAACCAATGATCTTTGACGCGACATAACTTACTTGATTGGCGTTTTCAGGAAAAGTTGTCAACTACAAAAATGGAGGTCCAGACTTGCCGGTTACATTTTTATATTTTTAGAAAAAACGGGCGGTTGGGAGCCATTTCTTGAAGTCCTTAACCAGAGCGCCCGTTTTAGACAGACTCACAGAATATTCTCTAAACTTGCACATTTATATAAGAAAATTAGGGCATTCGAATGTGCTATGTGGCTACCTGCGCAAACTTCTAGAAGTTGAGATATGCGTTCTGAAAGACGGCAGACACCGTTAAAAGGGGGAATACTGTGAAAAATGGCATCTTTCGGGGCGCATTTCTCGACTTCTAGAAGTTTGCGCAGATAGTTTTATAGCTCATTCGAAAGCCCAGATTTTGTTCTATAAATGTGCAAATTTACAGGAAATTCTGAGAGTCTGTCTAAAACGGGGTTCCCTAGTGAAGAAGGCTTAAAGGTAACTACAGTTCTGGAGAAAAAAATGAACCGAGGATGTCTAGGTTGCACTAATTTCCAGTTAATAGTTTCTACACCTTCTGAACCTACAATCTATCCAAAGATTCCCCCTCCCGTTCACTTTCAAGACCACTCAACCCTGGCAAACCAAATTATCACACCCAAAACACTTTCCCCTCGCGTACGGGATCCCGAGGAAGACAGAGAAAGTGGCAGGGAAAAGGAAAAGAAAAAGAAAAAGCTGATAACAGAGAGAAAGGGAATTCGGCAGAATCTTGACTGAGAACACACTACTAACTGATTCAGTTTCACCTATTCGTCCTCCTCACTCCGCCTGGCAGCAATGCCAACGTCTTCTGCTTCTTCTTCGACGTCTTCTTTTGTAGAGAAACACAAATTAATCATTCAGTTAACAGGTCTCTCCATCTTTATCAATTGATGAGGAGGGAGGTGTTTAAGAAACACGATTTTTTGCCGCCCAACGCCAAGGAGACGAAAAAAGCCGGAATATCGTTTAAGGATATCTATTATCACTCCCAACCCCGCTTTCCTTTTTTTTTTCGAACGACCTTTTTTTTTGCTTTGTTGGCTGTTGCGTAATCATGATAATAGAGGGAGGTTATGTAGTGAGAAAGGATAATAAGGGAATCTTGGGAAGGTAGATCAAAGCCTTTGGCATGAATTGGAATGGTAGATAAAAAAAAGAAGGCTGCTGGAATTGGTTTTAGGTGTTTGGCTAATTGGGCTTTTCGAAGGGGGAGGAGGACACTGACTGTTGTGTAATGGGAGGGATGTGAAATATGAGGGGGAGAATGAGGATAACTGTTTTTTCGGAAGCTGGAAGGAGGTATTGAGAAAGGCTAATAAGGAGGAAAGGTTTGAGGGTTGGAAATTTTGGAATACAATTTTTTTGCCCCGTTTCCAGATGATAGTTTGGATTGATACCTAAGGTTTGATAATCATGGAAAAGTGGTTTGGAATAGTCTTGCAAATTCACTTTTAGAGATTGATATTTGATTCTGAAAAATCGAATTGAGAAAGAGCGAAAAATGAGCGATTGAGCAAAAGGCGGAATGGTGAACTTACCTAGTTTTGGATTTTTCCGAGATTTTGAGATTCTGAAGGGATTCTGAAATTCTGAGATTCCGAGATTATAAGATTCTGAAGTTGAGATTTCTGTTTCTTCTCTCGGACTATCGAAAAAATATGGGTTTCCCGTAAAGGGGCGGAGCAAAATTTTTCGAATTAAGTTTAGAAATTGGGAAAGTATCAATTTTTGAAAATATCAGTAACTGCAGAAGTCGTTATTGACTCGAAATAAATTATTCAAGATTTAAATATTCTAAATACATGGCATATTTTCTGAATCTGGATCATTTACTTCTTGATATCTACTGTGCTGGCAATAATTCTATCCCTTTTGGTGATTTTCAGTGCAAAATGGTCAACTTTGAGGCGTTGAAAAAGTATGTTCCAATTACTCGATTTTTATGAAACTTGGTGAATGTATTAAGCAACTCTAGATCTTCATTTTTGTAGTTGACAACTTTTTTTGAAAATTGCTGTGAAGTGAGTTACGCCGCGTGTAGTCACGCGACATCAAAACTTGGTGCCAACTTCCCACTTTTTCGAACCCAACGCGACGTAACTCACTTCACCGCAACTTTCAGAAAAAGTTGTCAACTACAAAAATGAAGATCTATAGTTGCTTAATACACTCACCAAATTTTATAAAAATCGAGTGATTGGAACATACTTTTTCAACTGCTCAAAGTTGGCCATTTCGCACTAAAAATCATCGAAAAGCGATAGAATTATGGCCAGCACAGTAGATCCCTGATAAGTTGGAAAACACAAAATGTATCCGATTACAAAGTCTAAAAAAGTTTGAAGTTTTTCTAAAACAAGAACAACAAGTAGACCCAGGACATGTTCCTCTGTGTTCCTCCACCTATAATTTACTTCCAAAACTTCAAACGACAAAAGAAAGAATGAACAGAAAGAGGACATAATTGTGGAGGGTCTTTCAGTTAGAGTCCGAGTAAAGTAAGGTAAGGAATACACATTGTTTGTGGGTAAAGAAGTGAGAGGAAGAGGAACACGAGGCGAAGAAAAAAAAATGAAACAAGATCCGGTCTTCCAGTTCTTTTTTTGTTCCTCAATGAAATTGAGGGTGACCCCAGATGGACCTTTATTTAATGGCATCCAACGACAGTTCCTTTATTACTTTGTTCGGAAATTTTGACCATTTTCTGGCGGGAAATTTGAATCGATTCTGAGATTTTGAGGAAGATTCTAGATTCTAGAATCTCAGTTAGTCTAGAACTTTCTAGAATAAGAAATCTGGTTGAAAGATTTTGAGATTCAAAAGTCAATGTTTGGAGTACAATTTATTTTGAAAATTTTCGGAAAATTTTTTTGCAGAGTCTAATGATTTCGATTGTAACTTCCAAACCAATAGAGCTATCAAAAATTTGTTAACTATAAAAAGGAACCTCTTAAAATTTTACACATTTTATTAGTTGACAACTTTTTGATATCTCCGATGGTTAAAGAGTTATAATGTCTCAGTTTGAAGTGAGATTAATACATGTTAGAGATTCCCTGCAACTTCAAATGAGTATATCTCAAAAACCAGTCGAGATATCAAGAAGTGGTCAACTACAAAAATGAAGCTTTTAAAATTTTACACACTTTTTTAGTTGACAACTTTTTGATATCTCTGAAAGTTAAAGAGTTATAAAATGTCAAAGATTGAGAATGAGAGGCGAGAGACGCAGACAAGCGAGAATGGTTTGCTGCCTGCGTCTTTTTGCATTATTCGTGAAAATTTGTAGATTTAAGAGGAAATTTATGAAAAATCTAGTCTAGAATTCGAAATCCTGGCCTGCATACTTTAAAGGAACATGTAATGTTTTTTTTTCAGAAAATTTTTTTTTGTGATTTTCAAAATTTCAAAATTTTGAGACCTCCAAAAACCTAGGCCACCAGTTATTATCTGTTTCAAATTCAAATTTTTTCTCCGAAAATAACTTTTCATCTCGAAAAGGGGGGTGTATCCACTTTTGCCATCTTCTCATTTCAAAACCGTTTCCTTTTCCTCTTTTTTTCTTCATCTCAGATTCTAATACACTTCACGACGAGTGGTCATCATTCAACACTGTTTTGTTATAAATCTAATAATACACCTTTTATAAAATGTGTCTTTTTTTCTCAAATTGAAACCAATCATATTTTGAGAGCGGGGGGGGGGGGGGGGGGGGGG
>LR543380.1:151489-219474 GCA_900536305.3 Caenorhabditis sp. 40 LS-2015
GGGGGGGGGGGGGGGGAGGAGACGCCGAGAAACGAGGCGACTAAATGGATATTTATGAAATAATTGAGGGAGGGGACACATTTTCGACCGAAAAAATGGAATTTGCACGCTTGAAAAATGTTGCAAAAAACTTTAGAAAGAAATTTGAGGTTCGCGGGAATCGAACCCGCGAACATTTTTTCCAAAGGCACACCCACTACCCACTGAGCCACCACAGTCCTACTGCATGTAAAGGGCAGAGGGCGTATATGAACTCGCGCGTTTTCGAAAAATTTCGAGCAGCGATACACGGTCAAAACTCAACACATGCAGTGAAATTCGGTAACGTATGCATACAAAAAGGATGAGAAGAATGCCACCACAGCCCAAATCCAATTCAGACCGGTTCGAGCCGTCTGTCATCGATGCTGGTCGGATACGGCTTGTTAACATTTGCATAGTATCGAAAAGAGAAAGAAAATGGGGGGAAAAATCGAAAAATGAGGATTCAGAAGACGTTCGTTCTTCCGAAAATATTCTCCTCCGGAATACACACTAATAAGTTAATGTTAGGTTTGTGGTGTTGGCGATGGTGACCTCTTCTTCCTCTCCGCAACTATCAACTAATATTCCGGCGTGCGCCGCCGATACGGATGGCCAATCACCTCTTCTCCGGATGACGCAGAGTAAATTGAATCCAATGTGCGTTGACTGTCGACGCCTTCCTCCTTCCGCTGCCAAAAGAGAATGGGGAAAGTAAATCGGGGCTGCTGCTGCCGGCGTTTTGCTACTTTCATTTCGTTTTCTCCCTTCTCCCGGGGTGTGGTAGGTAATGCGTTAATGTGCTTTAATGTATCCCGTGTTGGTTTTTCTCAAGGCTTTCACTTTTTTTGACTCCCTGTGTGATTTTTTTTCAGACGAAACAAAAGAAGACGTTTTCGATTCGATGTTTTTATTGGTGGCAGCAGCTTGGCCAGCTTGCATCCCGAGGGAAGCTCGCCGGTCGAGGAGCTGTGAATCGAAATTTGTGCGAGATTTGGGTGTCAACTTTTACAAATTATACAATAAACAAGAGTTGGGGGGTGGAGGGCAATGGGTGTGGGGGACAAATGGTTTCGGAGGGGAATGGAAAGTGTGTGGGTGTGGGTGGAAGAGCTGTAAGCGAGACACATGGCCAGCCGGAAGCTTTCCGAGACATATAAACGCCTTTTAAGCCATTTGACATGAGAATATGTTGCAATAAATATCTATGAGATTAGGGAATGGTGGACAAGTTGAACTCAAAATGCACAAGTGCGGAGTAAAACCCTACAGATGGGCAAGGGAAAACCGCTGGGTGGAATTTTTGGGATTTGTGTGTGTGGGGGAACTGGGATGCAAATGTATAAGGGCATGAAGAGAAATGAGGGAAATGAGATGAGGAATTACAAGATTGATCAGTTTGGAGTAACTCGACAACTCAAGAAGAGTCATCGAGACACCTACCCAATAATGAACACGTCAAGAGATGGGGGACCCGAAGTGAAATGAACAATATGAATCCCTACTACCGGAAACATCGAAGCTCTAATAAAGCTAGAGATCGATGAACAAGGAGCAGAGATAAACTTGAATGACTACGTGAACACAACGACTCTGGATTACAGTCCAAGACTGCAAGGGGAAAAGGTGAAGTGGGGGAATGAAAAATGACAAACTAATAAAGAAAAAATTAGAGTTTTACACCGTTTTAACCTAAAACGGGTTCAGAGAAATCCGGGAATTGGGATGGGATACAAGGAAAAAAGAGATTGGGTGTGGATGGGGGATGAAGGAAAACAAGAAAGAAATGCTTATGCTTGAACAATATTAGGTTTAACACAAACTGTGCAATTAGAGGGACAGGGGAAGAGGGGATGATGAGAGAACGTACACAATCTGAAAGAGATCACTTAGGGTGGAGGAAAAAATGTAGATGACCAGTTTGTTTTGGAGGTTTGCAGTGTGTGTATTGGATAGCGTGTTGCTTAGGCAGTGGTCTCCTCAGAAGCATCGACGAGTTGCTGATCAGCGACGTACAGCTTCGGGTCAACGGTCTTCGGGATTGGCTCGATGCGAGTGCGGAGCTCCTGCTCAATGCGGCGAAGGGTGTGACGGTCCTCGTAGGTGATGAGGTTGATGGCAACTCCGAGGTGACCGAAACGTCCAGAGCGACCGATTCTGTGAAGGTAGGTTTCGGCGTTTCTTGGGAAGTCGAAGTTGATGACAACGTTGACGGCCTGGATGTCGATACCTGAAAATCAAAAATGAATATGACTGACAATATGAGGCTCATCGAAACGATGATAATAAATGTAAAGACATGGCGCTCAGATATCCGTTCTTGAGTTATCTCCTCACTAAAAATCGGAGTGTGTGTGTGTTGTTTTCCTCATCGCGCACTTATAATTCAGAAAAGATCATACTCACCGCGAGTGAGCAAGTCGGAGCAGACCAAGTTTCTGCAGTTTCCTTGACGGAAGTCGTGGAAGACACGGTTTCTGTGGTTCTGAGCCATCTTGGAGTGGATGTAGTAGCACGAGTATCCTATCTCGGTGATTTTCTTGGCAAGAAGTTCGACACGTTGAGTGGAATTGCAGAAGATGATCGACTGGTTGATCTGGAGCTTGCGGAACAGCGTGTTCAAGCAGTGAACCTTTTGTTTCTCCTGGACGAAGGCGTAGTACTGGGTGACACCGAGAAGGGTGAGCTCCTCCATGAGGTTGATCTCGTATGGCTTGTGCATGTGCTTCTGCATGAAGGCGGTGACGGTCTGTGGGAAGGTAGCCGAGTACAGCATGATCTGGCGCTCCTTTGGCAAGAAGTTGATGAGACGGTCGAGGATTCCCTGGAAAACCAAAAGTTACTTTCATGCCAATATAAACGTTAATCCTCACCTGGAAGTCCTGACTGAGAAGCTTGTCAGCTTCGTCGAGAACGAGGCACTTGCAATGGTCCATCTTAGCGACTCCCTTCTCCATCAAATCGAGGATTCTTCCTGGAGTGGCGATGACCAAGTGGACTGTTCCGTTCAAACGCATGATGTCGTCGCGGAGATCGGTTCCTCCGGTGGTGACCATGACCTTCAACTGGATATGCTTGGAGAGCTCGACGCAGATCTGGGATGTTTGGAGAGCCAATTCACGAGTTGGGACGATGACCATCGCTTGAATAGCCTTGAGGGATGGGACGATCTTCTCGATGACCGGGATGCAGTAGGCTCCAGTCTTTCCTGTTCCGTTCTTGGCTCTGGCAAGGATGTCCTGACCGGTCAAGGCGACTCCGATGGAAGCCTCTTGAATTGGACTTGGCTTCTCCCATCCCTTCTCGAAGATTCCCATGAGAAGGTCACGGCTGAGGCAGAAGTCCTCGAATTCGACTCCCTTGGTGTCGGTGACGTCCTGAAAGGAGAACAATTGGAATTGGGCTCGCTCTTCGCACTACGGAAACTTACAGCTGTCTTGAAACGACGGTCCTTGACTGGCAAGTTGAGGGCTGCCTTCCAGTTCGCGTCATCGCCATTGTTGGCAGGAACGATTTGTTGTTGCTCCGCTCCACTCATTGTACGCGTGTCGTAGTAGGTTTGATTTCCTGAAGAGATCTGAAAGAGCGGAAATTAGAAAATTAAGGGGTGTGTCGAGGGAGAACGAATATCGAGAGCGAAGAAGAAAAGAAGACGTTGCTCGTGTATATCGACATGGGGTAAAAAGGGCCTCGCTAACACAACCGGTGTCTCGCCTAGCCATGTATATGCGCGCAGGCAAGCAGCACGATCAATGACGGTTAGAAAAAGCAGTGCGAGAGGAGGAAGAGACGCATAGACACCGAAGGCGGGTAGGGGGTAGCTAGGAGACACTAGAAATCGATTAAGTTGGTGTCTAGGAAACGGCCTGCAAGGTGAAAATGAGCGCTGAGCAATATTTTCAGTTCGCCGAGAGCTGAGCTGCAAAAGAAAGGGAGAATTTGCGATTTCATCGCTGAAAAATGAGCAATGATCATCGAAACAACAAAGCACCGCCCATGATCGAAAATTCGAATTTTCAGGGAAATTTTTTGCAGAAAAAACAGCTCAGAAGGGACAATTTTGGCGGCGTTTTCGTTCGCACAGCTATTTTCGCTATTTTCCAAGTTCAACTCGCACCGCTCATGTCGAAAAATTCAAATTTCTAGGGGAAATTTTCGAGAAAAAAACTGTTCGAAAAGGCGAAACTTTTGCGTGTTTGTTATCTGCTCACACACACTCTCTCTTCGCCTAAAACTCTGCGAAACGCACACGCACACGTGGCGAACGGAAAGACGCTTTGCGCCGTCGTCGTCGAGAAGAAACCTTCGGAGGTCTCTGGAGCGAAGGGGGTACACACACTAGAAGGGGGTGTCCTAGCGATAGAGAAATAGAGAGAAACACACATAGACGCAGAAATAATCGAAACGGGCAGAGACGGAGAGAGCGGCGACGACGGAAAACCGCGAATGTAGGCCCAGCGAATGAAATGAAATGACGGCGCAAAAGAGCGCGCATTTCGCTGCGTACCTCTCAGCACGCAAACGTTTGATACTCAGGCAACGGCGGCGCGCGTTTTGCGCGGTAGTTTGAATTGGATTTTTTTTTGAGATTGGAACAGACATGAAGGAAAATGGACTTTATAAAGGCGAATTGGATTTCTTTGAGTGGATTAACGAGAGACAAGCATGAGAAGATGTTTATAATAAATTTTACAAGAAAAGTATCAATCCGTTCCGTCCCTACTGTGGACCGCTGACGCCTCCATTTGGAGCCCCGTTGGGCCAGCGAGCCAATCGAAGGGGGCCGCCTGAAAATGAATCAATCGTTGGCTAGAGTCTCTGAGACAAAAAAAAAAAAAATTCAGCATCTCCTCCTCCTTCGTCTGCTGCACCAACGACTCCGTCTGCGAAACCTTCGATTTCCTCGACGACGAACTCGCCGAGCGGCATCAATCTACCATTTTGATCCTGTCTGGCGTCTTGAAATCGTTCCATAATGAACTCAACGAATTCGTCTTCCATTCTGAAAGAAGAAAACTCGGAGCTGGGTTTGGAAACAGATAAAAATTGAGCGAAAATTTGGATGAAAAACATGAAAATGAAAAAATTGGAACAATTTTGAAAAAAAAAATTGAAAAAAGTGGGAAAATCGAAAGATGAGATGAAAACCCGGATTTTCGGTAGATCAAACAAACTCAGGTTTTCGGTAGATCAAACAAACTCAGGTTTTCGGTAGATCAAAAATCCAAAGCTTGAGCTCAAAATGCTCCAAAAACAGACAATTGTCTCCTTTGAGAAACGAGTTCTACTGCAGCATTCTGGAGACTTTTGGGGTATCGAAAATCTGAATTCGGAAAATTTTGAATTCTGAAAAGTTTTACAACGTCTTCTGAATCTTCTGAATCCACTAGGTTTGAAGTTTTTGATTCTAAACTTTCAAAGTGCTGACGTTTTCAAAAAAAACCCAAAACTTTGAATCTTAAACTTTCGAAAAAAGAAAAGATTCGTCCAGAATACTCCAGAATCCTCTACCACCCTCCAGAAGTCTTCTAGAGCCTTCAAAACTCTCTAGAATTTTTCAGAAGTGTTCAGAATTCTTAAAATCCTTGAAACCCATCTGGAGCCAGGATACCTCAGGATCCTTCTGGATCCTACAGAAGGATTCTGAGGAAAAATGCTTAGTTTTCAGAGTTTTCGGGTCGAGTATCGTTTAAATCTTCTCATTTCTAGGTAACTTCTCTTCCAGATTTCTCATTTCTACTCTTCCAAACTTCCTTGTCTTCCACTAAGTTTTATTCAGTTTCTCTCATGACCAAAAACAAGAAGGTTATTGATTGGCACTTTCCCAGGACCCAACTGAGTCGTCATGAGTGTCTAGGTCATCTACGCGAGGCGATCGAAAACAGTAGACCGTATGGACAGCTACCCAGTCTGTCGTAGTCCTCGTTCTCTATATTTCCTTTTCTGTTCCACCCACTAATAGCAATAATTTCTCCTGTTTTCAGCCGACTATGAAACTCTTCAGCCTCCCTTTCGTCGCGCTGAAAGAAATCCTTGATCATCTATTCCTAAACAGTCTGTTTTTCCTCTCGCTGTGCTCTAAAAAGACCAAGAACTTCATTGTACACACTCAAAAGAATCAGTTCAAAAAAGTCGACCACGTTGAATACTGGGCCAACAAGAAAGTGGTGTCTATCAAAGTGAAAACGTGCTATGGGCAACCGACCCTGGTGATGTTCTTGTTCGACGAGAGAATGTGTGCCACAGAGAAAGATATAGAATTCATCAGACTGAATGAGCTGGGGACACCGATCGATGTTTTGTAAGTTGTATTCGTTTTGCTCCAAGCATTGAATTTTTCTTGTCTTCTGATCCCTCACTCGAAAGCCCTGGTTCACATGAGCAAATTTAATGCTTCAGACGCTGTCCTACCATTCGCACATATCGTCCCAAGCTTCATGTGAAGTACTGCTCTGTCGATGCCCAATCGATCATCGATACAGTCCTCGATCATTTGTGCAGTCTACTTGGCACTCACTACAAGTATCGAGTGACGGGCGAATTCCCCGACGCCTCTCTGCTCCCGAGACTTCGAAACGTTGAAATGTGCTACCTACGTGTTATAGAGAATCTCGAATCGACAGAAATCGACGAGTTTCTATCGAGATCCACGCGTCTTGAGTATTGTATGTTGATGACATACAACGACAAGACGTACTTTACACTCGGAGAAAACTCGAGACTTTACCAGCTGGACACTGTGAACCTGTGGACACAAAGTGTCTTGGCGCAGGACTTCATGCAACGTTTCAATGGGCGACATGCTTTTGTGTTCGGCGGAACTGTCACCACAACGGACGTCATTCAGTTTTTGAACGCATGGAAATCGGGAGAGAAGTTTCGAAATCTGGAGGTGATCAGTGTGGATACTGGCTTACAAGTTCCGACGATTCGCGAATCGGTCGAGTTGAGAGAAGTCAACACAGTCGTTGAATACGCGTTTGTCAGAAAGTAAGTGAAGAGGGGATAACCTCTCTCTGTACACAAGTCCTCCGTCTCGAGAAATGGCTCGAGAGTTTCTCGAGGAACATTTTCTCGAGGAATTCCTCGAGACCGGGCACCGCCAAGCCTAAGCCTAAGGGGACTCCTAAGCCTAAGCATGAGGGGACCGCTGAGCCTGAGCTTTGGGGCGTAAGCTTGAATGGGGCCCTAAGCCTAAGCCTAAGGGGACCATGAAGCCTAAGCATAAGGGAACCGCTAGGCCTAAGCCTAATTGGACCGCTGAGCCTAAGCCTAAGATGTCCCGTAAATTCCTTTTTTTCAGATTCCCAGACATCCTTCCTCATCCATCTTTCACTTTTTCTTGGGAACTCAGGAGTCGTTTCTATATGGTCCGGGAATCAGATGGCCACGTGGCGACTGTAAAGCTGACACGTGATCGTCTCTTCATGGGAGTCTGGAACATGAAGGAGACAGAGTACCTGGAAAAGTTCCACGATTCGGAAGACCCTGCTCTTGTGTGATTTGAAACACTTATATTCTTGTTGCATCATTTTCCGCACCCCCTTTTCTGTTTAGTACGACTTTAAAAGTCTTCTCGCTTTTTTCATGAGACTATTTGTAAGCTTTGTTGAGTATTTCTCATGGTCCAAAATAGAAGGTTATTGATTGGCCCTTTCCTGGAAACCATCTCGGTCGTCATATGTGTCCAGGTCAACTGCGAACGAGTCGGAAACAATCGACCGTCTCCCCCACAGCACCCCCCGTCTCCCACTCTCTACTCATTCATTTTCCTATTTTTTTCGTTGTCTCTATGTTCCATCTTCTCTTCCAGCAATAATTTACTCTGTTTTCAGCCGACTATGCAACTCTTCAGCCTCCCTTTCGTTCCGCTGAAAGAGGTTCTTGATAATCTAGACCTGAACCCTCTGCTTTTCCTCTCTCTGTGCTCTAAGAGGACCAAGAACTTCATCGTGCAAACTCAAAAGTATGCGTTTCAAACAGTCGATTACGTTGAATACTGGGCCAACGCGCAAGTGGTGTCTATCAAAGTGAAGACTTGTTCTGGGCAACCGACTCTGATGATATACTTGTTCGACACGAGAATGTTTATCACAGAAGAAAAGTTCGAATTCATCAGACTGAATGAGCTGGGAACACCGATCGAAGTTTTGTAAGTTGTATTCTCCGAACCCCAAGAGCCCGTAACTCAAAAACCGGCAGAATTTCGTTTGTGTCTTTCACATTCGAAATCCCTGATTCTGGTCGATACATGAGCAAGATTCATTTTCAGTCGCTGTCCTACCGATCCTGATATTCGTCCCGATCTCCAAGTGAAGTACTCTACTGTCGATGCACCATCCATCATCGATACAGTCCTCAATCATTTGCGTAGTCTACTCGGCAACCACTGCAAGTATCGGGTGACGGGTGAATACCCGGACTCCTCTTTGCTCCCGAGACTTGGAAATGTGGAAATGTGCCATTTACGTGTTGTAGAGAATCTCGAATCGACAGCAATCGACGAGTTTCTGTCGAGATCCCCTTGCCTCGAGTACTGTATGTTGATGATATACAACGACAAGGCAGACTTTACACTCGGAGACAACTCGAGACTCTATGAGTTGGACACTGTG
Organism: Caenorhabditis sp. 40 LS-2015; assembly: GCA_900536305.3. Classification (NCBI taxonomy): domain Eukaryota; kingdom Metazoa; phylum Nematoda; class Chromadorea; order Rhabditida; family Rhabditidae; genus Caenorhabditis; species Caenorhabditis tribulationis. The sequence continues at coordinate 160,126 of LR543380.1, forward strand.
CATTTGTGGACACAGAGTGTCTTGGCACAGGACTTCATGCAACGTTTCAACGGACGACATGCTTTTGTGTTTGGCGGAACTGTCACCACAACGAATGTCATTCAGTTTTTGAACGCGTGGAAATCGGGAGAGAAGTTTCGGAATCTGGAGGTGATGAGTGTGGATACTGCCTCGCAAGTTGCTGAGATTCGCGAATCGGTCGAATTGAGAGAAGTCAGCACAAAAGTCGAATACGCATTTTTTCGAAAGTAAGTGAAGAGAGAATAACCTCTCTCCAAGGCAGTTCACGTGGCTACCGTCTCTGGGTAGATGGGTAGATTCACGTAAATTCCTATTTTTTCAGATTCCCAGACCACCTGCCTCATCCATCGTTTCGTTATTCTTGGAAACTCAGGAGTCGTTTCTATATGGTCCGGGAGTCGGATGGCCACGTGGCGACTGTAAAGCTGACACGTGAGCGTTTCTTCATGGGAGTGTGGAACATGAAGGAGGCGGAGTATCTGGAAAAGTTCCACGATTCGGAAGACCCTGCTCTTGTGTGATTTGAAAATCTTATTTTCTGCACCCCTTTCCTCTCTTGTACGACTTTAAAAGTCTTCTCGTTGCATTGTCTTCAATAACTTTCCTATGATTGACATAAAAAAATAATTTATCGTTGAAAAAGAATAATCAAAAATCAATAAATCTTCTTCCTCCTTCTCCTCTTCTGTGTCGTCGCCAACGGAATCGGTTTTCCAGTCCCATTGGCCACCAAAATCGAATCCCTCGAACGTCCCTCAGTTTTCGTCGGCTGCCTCCGCTTCCTCACCACCTCTACCAAGAGCAGGGTCTTCCGAATCGTGGAACTTTTCCAGGTACTCCGCCTCCTTCATGTTCCACACTCCCATGAAGAAACGCTCACGTGTCAGCTTTACAGTCGCCACGTGGCCATCCGACTCCCGGACCATATAGAAACGGCTTCTGAGTTCCCAGGAGAAACGAAAAGATGAATAGGGCAGGCGTTCTGAGAATCTGAAATAGATAGGAATTACGTAACATCTTAGGCTTAGGCTTAGCGGTCCCCGGTCTCGAGAAATGCCTCGAGAAAACTGAACCCTTGTGTACTGCCTTGAAGAGAGGTTATTCCCTCATAACTTACTTTCGAACAAATGCGTATTCGACTTCGGTGTTGACTTCTCTCAATTCGACAGCATCGCGAATCTCCGGAATTTGCAAGGCAATATCCACACTCATCACCTCCAGATTCCGAAACTTCTCTCCCGATTTCCATGCGTTCAAAAACTGAATGACATCCGTTGTGGTGACAGTTCCGCCGAACACAAAAGCATGTCGCCCGTTGAAACGTTGCATGAAGTCCTGCGCCAGGACACTTTGTGTCCACAAGTGCACAGTATCCAATTCATAGAGTCTCGAGCTTTCTCCGAGTGTAAAGTTCTTCTGGTCGTTGAATATCATCAACATACAGTACTCGAGGCAAGGGGATCTCGACAGAAACTCGTCGATTTCCGTGGATTCGAGATTCTTTACAACACGTAAATGGCACATTTCAACGTTGCCAAGTCTCGGGAGCAAAGTGGAGTCCGGGTATTGGCCCGTCACCCGGTACTTGTAGTGGTTGCCGAGTAGACTGCGCAAATGATTGAGGACTGTATCGATGATGGATGATGCATCGACAGAACAGTACTTCACTTGAAGATCGCGACGAATTTTAGGGTTGGTAGGACAGCGACTGAAAATTAATCTTGCTCATGTATCGACCAGAAGATGTTCGGAGAATACAACTTACAAAACATCGATCGGTGTTCCCAGCTCATTCAGTCTGATGAATTCGAACTTTTCTTCCATGATAAACATTCTCGTGTCGAACAAGTATATCATCAGAGTCGGTTGCCCAGAACAAGTCTTCACTTTGATAGACACCACTTGCGCGTTGGCCCAGTACTCAACGTAGTCGATTTTTTGAAACGCATACTTTTGAGTTTGCACGATGAAGTTCTTGGTCCTTTTAGAGCACAGCGATAGAAAAAGCAGAGAGTTCAGGTCTAGATTATCAAGAACCTCTTTCAGCGGGACAAAGGGGAGGCTGAAGAGTTGCATAGTCGGCTGAAAGTAGGGGTAAGTATTGCTAGAAGAGAAGATGGAATGTACAACGTTAAGAATAGGAAAATGAATGAGGAGGGGGTGGCAGACGGGGGGTGCCGTGGGGGAGACGGTCTACTGTTTCCGATCGCCTCGCGTAGATGACCTGGACACATATGACGACAGAGATGGTTTCCAGGAAAAGGCCAATCAATAACCTTCTATTTTGGACCATGAGAAACACTCAACAAAACTTACACATAGTCTAATGAAACTTCTTGTAGATTGACTGAAAATGAGTTCTATGAATCTAGGACAAGTCTTTGAGCCACGCTCATGTATGTAAAACCAATCGCTTTACTGAGTTTTTCTCATGGTCCAAAATAGAAGTTTATTGATTGGCCCTTTCCTGGAAACCGTCTCGGTCGTCATATGTGTCCAGGTCATCTACGCGAGGCGATCGGAAACAGACGACCGTTCCCCCACGGCACCCCCGTCTTCCACTCCTTCCTCATTCTTTTTCCTATTCTTTACGTTGTCCCTATATTCCATCTTCTCTTCTAGCAATAATTTCCTTTTTTCAGCCGACTATGCAACTCTTCAGCCTCCCTTTCGTCCCGCTGAAAGAGGTTCTTGATAATCTAGACATAAACCCTATGTTTTTTCTTGCTCTATGCTCTAAAAGAACCAAGAATTTTATTGTACAAACTCAAAAAGAACAGTTCAAAAAAGTGGATTACGTTGAGTACTGGGCCAACAAGGAAGTGGTGTCTATCAAAGTGAAAACGTGCTATGGGCAACCGACCCCAGTGATGTTCTTGTTCGACGAGAGAATGTTTGCCACTGAGAAAGACGTAGAATTTATCAGATTGCGTGAGCTGGGAATACCGCTCGATGTTTTGTAAGTTGTATTTGCTGAGCCAACTCATATCTTTCTGCTCCGAGCGCCTGATTCTGGTCGATACATGAGAAAGTTTGATTTACAGACGCTGCTCCACCGATCCTAGAATTCGTCCGGATCTTCAAGTGAGGTACTGTTCTGTCAATGCACAATCCGTCATCGATACAGTCCTCAATCATTTGTCCAGTCTACTCGGCAACCGCTACAAGTATCGAGTGACGGGTGAATACCCGGACTCCACTTTGCTCCCGAGACTTGGAAATGTGGAAATGTGCCATTTACGTATTGTAGAGAATCTCGAATCGACGGCAATCGACGAGTTTCTGTCGAGATCCCCTTGCCTCGAGTACTGTATGTTGATGATATTCAACGACCAGAAGAACTTTACACTCGGAGAAAACTCGAGACTCTATGAGTTGGACACTGTCCATTTGTGGACGCAAAGTGTCTTGGCACAGGACTTCATGGGACGTTTCAACGGACGACATGCGTTTGTGTTCGGCGGAACTGTCACCACAACGGATGTCCTTCGGTTTTTGAACGCGTGGAAATCGGGAGAGAAGTTTCGAAATCTAGAGGTGATCAGCGTGAGTACCTGTGGCTTGCAAATTGCTCATATTCAAGAATTGGTTGAATTGGAAGAAGTCAAAACAGAAGTCGAATACGCGTTTGTTCGAAAGTAAGTGATTGAGGAATAACCTCTCTCCAAGTAAGTAAAATTTTTTCAGATTTCCAGAGGAGCTCCCTTATCCATCTTTTCGTTTCTCCTGGGAACTCAAGAGCCATTTCTATATGGTCCGGGAGTCGGATGGCCACGTGGCGACTGTAAAGCTGACACGTGAGCGTTTCTTCATGGGTGTCTGGAACATGAAGGAGGCGGAGTATCTGGAAAAGTTCCACGATTTGGAAGACCTTGCTCTTGTGTGATTTGAAAGACTTAATTTTGTTGCATCATTTACCGCACCCCTTTTCTCTTTTGTACGACTTCAAAAGTTTTCTTATTGCATTGTTGTCAATAACTTTCCTATTATAAATTCGCAGTCTGTTGGCACTCTTTTAAAGGCGCATGACGTTACTTAAAAGGATATCTCGCCACGATTAGACATTTTTTCGGTCTGAAAAATGAGCGCCATAAAAAGTTTTAAGATTTGACATATTTTTCAGACGTAAAAATTGTCTAATCGCGGCGAGATATCCTTTTAAGTAACGTCATGCGCCTTTAAAAGAGTGCCAACAGACTGCGAATTTATAATATGATTGACATAATAAAAATAATTTATCGTTGAAAAAGAACCATCAAAAATCAATAAATCTTCTTCCCTCTTCTCTTCTGTGTCGTCGCCAGGGGGATCGGTTGTCCAGTCCCATTGGCCATCAAAATCGAATCCCTCGAACGTTGCTCAGTCTTCCTCGGCTGCCTCCGCTTCCTCACCACCTCCACCTCGTCTTCTTCGTTCGTGTAGAAATGGCATCGAGCGGCGGCATGAGAGTACACACAGATGGTTAGAAATCGCAAAAGTTGAGCCAGATAATAGACTTGAATAGTGTCGTAATGCTCCGAAAACTTTGAGAAAACGCCGAAAAATACAGTGTCAGCGATGAGTTTGCAGTACTGAATAGAAAAATGAGCTGGAAAATGCAGAAAATGAATAAAAATTACATTGACAATTGTGATCCACCAGTTGAGACAACGAGTTCCGTTATTGGCGATGAACAATAGAGCAGTTAATAGGTTGGTGATGAAGAATAAGGCTAGTTGAATCAAGGAGAAAATCAAAAATTTGGTCTCAAAATCTGGAAAAAATATTGAAAAGAGCTCTAAAATTTCAATTTTCTCACATAACGAAACATAATTGACCATAATTAATTGAAAAACGAGCTGCATAACTTCCAGACCAATCATTGTCCACTTCAGAGGGCTCCATCGTTCTGTGTAGAGAGTCGGAGGACATTTGAGAGACATTTCAGCTGAAACTTCAGGAATAATCGTCACTTTCCACGTTTCCCAATTTTGAACTCCCTCCGAAAACCGAAAGTGCGCCTTGGTTTTCGTTTGCGCGATTCGCGATCTGGGTTGACGCACTTTTCGTGACTTCGATCGTCTGCAAATCTGCATTATTTTCCAGCGGATTTCTCGACAAAATGAGTATGGAATGGGCGAAAAAACGAAAAAAGGTAAGAGAATTGTTTAATTTTCATGTTTCAAACCCGATTTTTCCAGCCTACCGATGACGAGGAGGCGAAATTGAACGACGCCCTTCTGGAGTTTCAAGCGGATTTTGGACAGGGCTCGAGCTCCACTCAACCCAAGTCGTTTTTGCGCGGCAATGTGGTCGAGGGGAATAAGAGCAGTGAGATTATCGATTTTAGGCCTGAAAAATTAAAAAAAAAAGTCAATTTTTCAGCCAACACCGGCGGCGAGGGAAGCGTCTACGCTCCGAAATTCAAAATGAGCATCTCGTCAAACGTCGGCTCGAAGGATCTCGACGAGGCGAAGAAGTTGGCGGCGGCGAAGGCGCGACGAATGCTGGAAGACGCGGCACGGAGCAAGAAGATGTCAGAGGTGCCAAGGGTGGTGCTGCCGACGGCGAAACCCGTGCAGCGACCGCCGAAGCCCGGCAGCTCGAGGGCGAAGCAGGACAAGCCGAAGATGAGCCAGATGGAGATGTTCAAGATGGAGTTGCAGAGGTTGGCGAGTGGAAAAGCTACGGAAATCGGATCGAAATTGGCTACTCTTTCTGGACCTCAATTTCAGTCATTTTTAGTAAATTTCGTGTCAAAATCGTGTCAAAACCGCAAAAATGAGGTCTAAAATGACTAGAAAAGGGTTAATATCACGAAAATTCGAGCCAGATTTAGTGGAGTCGATTTGAACCGTTTCAGACTGTTTTCAACCTTTTTCAACCAATTTCGAGTCATTTTTGATCAATTTTCAGTGAATGTCGACTCAAAATCCACAAAGATCGAGTCAAAACCGCAAAAATGAGGTCTAAAATGACTGGAAATGTGTCAAAATCACAAAAATTTGACCCAGGTTTCGTGGACTCGATTTGAACCGTTGCAGACAGTTTTCAATCGTTTTTCGACCAATTTCAAGTCACTTCTGACCTATTTTCGGTGAATTTCGGACTCAAAATGGCTTAAATCGATCGGAAATGACTGGGGATGGGTCCAAACTCGTTTAAAATGAATCAAAATCCATGGAAAATGGTCCAAAATCGAGGAGAATACGACCCAGTTTCAGTGTATTCTGGGTCATTTTTAGTGAATTTTCATCCAATTTTGGTCATTTTCACCTCGATTCTGTGCGATTTAGACGGGAAAACGGCAAAAATTGATTCAGAAATGACTGAAAATGATCAAATTTTCGTCAGTTTAAGCCGAATTTCGTCGATTTTCAATCGTTTTCAACCATTTTTCGACCAATTTCGAATCATTTTTGACCTTTTTTCAGCGAATTTTCGACGCAAAATAGCTCAAAGCGATCGGAAATGACTGAAAACAGGCCGAAATTCGCTAAAAATGGATCAAAATCCATGGAAAATTGTCCAAAATCGAGAAGAATACGACCCAGTTTTAGTCGATTCCAACTCATTTTTAGTCGATTTTCAGTCATTTTCACCTTGATTCTGTGCGATTAAGACCGAAAAATGGCTAAAATTGATGCAGAAATGACTGAAAATGGTCAAAATCCACCGAAAACCATCCCAAATCAACCCATATTCCAAATTTCAGAGTGCAAGAAGACCGCGAGAAGCGCAAAGACCTCCGCCAGCATCTCGAGCAAGTCGGCATGGACCAGGCGGTCGTGGAGCGTCTCGCGCCGACCGTCGAGCGCGGCTTCCAAGGCTCCAGCGAGTTCGACGACGACCCGTACACCACCAACGTCTACGTCTCGAACATCCCGCACTCGGTGACGGAGCAGGACCTTCTCTTCACTTTTGGCTCGTTCGGCCCGTTGGCGGCGTTGAAGATTCTGTATCCGAGGAGTGAGGAGGAGCGACGGAGGCCGCATATCTGCGCATTCGTGGCGTTCATGTCGAGAGCCGATGTGGATCGATTCATGACGGAAGTACGGGTGATTATCATTCGAAATGAGCCCATTCGATTCGCGTTCGCCCGTCCTGTACAAATCCCCCAGATTCCTCACTACACCCCACCAGTGCTCCTCGACCTTCAGCATCCCGATCCAACCTCAGGGCTTCCGTTCAACGCGCAACCGGAGATGGAGCAAGCCAAGAGGTTTTTGAAGGAGTACAAGACGTTTCCACCACTTAACCAGCTGCCCACAAAAGGCCACTATGGATACGAGGCCTACATGGCGTTGATGAGGAACTCGTTAGTGAGAGTGGTGATTCCGCCCGATCGAAAACTGGTCCGTGTGATGGATCGGATGGCGGTGTACGTGTGCACCGAGGGCCCGCAGTTTGAGGCCATGATTTGTGCCGACGAATATCAGAATCCCACGTTTCAATTCCTCTGGGACAACACCAACCCTCTCCATGTCTATTATCGCTGGAGAATCTACTCGCTGCTTCAGGGCGACTCGCTGAAAACGTGGCATCGTCAGCCGTTCCGAATGTTTGACAATGGCTCGTGGTGGATTCCCCCCTACCCTGTAGACGAGCTTAGGGAGGCTATGCCCCGAGAACTCTATCATATGAACTGTCTGAAGACGTACGCGGAGAAGTGGATGAAGGTGAGAGATGGTGGACAGCGGAGGGGTGGGGAGAAGCCGCAGAGAAGTCGGCAGGATTCGGATGATGAGAGGGAGGAGCGAAGAAAAACGCGAGAGGAGCAGCGAGAGAGGAAGCGAAGGGAGAGGGCGGAGAAGAAGAGGAAGAATCGGATGTCGGAAAAAAGACGGGGAAAGTTCGAGGAGATGCTTCGGACGCTAACTGTGGAGAAGGCTTCGATCGGTGTGGCGATGGTTTGGTGCATCATGAATGCCAAGTATGCGGCGGAGATTGCCGAGTGTATTATGGAGAGTCTGACGATGGAGGACAATTTGTTGAATAAGAAGATTGCAAAGTAAGGCCTGCTATGACTCGAAATCGGCTCGAAAATGGTCCAAAATCGGCTTAAAACGGTCCAAAATTGGCTCGGAAATGGCTCAAAATCGGCTCAAAACGATCCAAAATCGGCTTAGAACGGTCCGAAATCGGCTTAAAACGATCCAAAATCGACTAAAAATGACCCAAGATCCTAAAAACCCACAAAGCATCGAGTCTTCTCAGCGACCACTTTCAGTGAACTTTGCACCATTTCAAGCGATTTTGAGGCCATTTTTAGAGAATTTAGAGCAATTTCCAAGCGGATTCAAGACCTTTTGTGGATTCGGATCGTTTTCAGAGGACGTTAGACCAATTTCAGTGAATTCTAGGCCCGTTTTTCGACCGACAAAACACCACTTTTCTGTCGATTTTTGATCATTTTCACTTGGTTTTGACAAAAAAATTTGCGAATTTCGACTCAAAATTTCAAAAATTTGACCCAGTTTTACAGAAAATTGACCCAGTTTTTCCAAATTCTGACCCGATTTTCAGAATTTCGACTCTTTTTTCGGTGGATTTTGACTCATTTCCAGCCAATTTCATACCATTTTAGTAGATTTCAGCCTATTCTTAGCACATTTTGGACCGTTTCCAGTCAATTTTGAGCCATTTTCAGTTGGAATTTTTGCAATTTTAGTGAACTTATTAAAATTAAAAGAAAAAAAACCCTGGATGATTTTTAGTGAATTTCCATTCATTTCCAGTGAAATTCTAGACGTTTTTCGGCAAAACTAGACCATTTTCGACCAATTTTCAGCTCATGCTCACCCCCAAAATCCTCTTCTCATTTTCAGACTCTTCCTGATCAACGACATCCTCTCGAATTGCGACCAGAAGATCGTGCGCGACGCCCATATGTATCGTCTACACTTCCAGAGCCTACTCGAGCGAATCTTCGACTCGCTGGGCGCCACGTATCGAAGCATTCAGTCGCGCTTCAAGCAGGAGGCGTTCAAAGTCCGCGTGATGCACGTCTTCAGCAATCTGGAGAGTCTGACGTTGTACCCGACGGACAAGCTGATTCTGAATCAGAACATCTTCTTGGGCCTCATCGAGTACGGCAAAAAGAAGCAGAAGGAGGCGGAGTCGGCGAGGAGAAGCGAAGAGGATCAGGAGGAAGACGAGGAGGATTTGGATGGCGTGCCGTTGGAGGAGGTGGCGAAGAGCAAGAAGAAGGAGCACGTCTTCGAGTTGGACGACGACGACGATGATATAGATGGTGTACCCTTGGAGACCTCAAAGGCCAGCAAATTCAAGCCAGTGAACACCCAAAACTCGCCGATTTTCTCCTCGAAATGGGCTGACGAGGAGGACATAGATGGTGTTGCGATTCTGGAGAGCGCGCACTCCGAGTCCGCGAGTCTATCTCCCGGAGAGATCAAGGACACCCCCACGTCATCTGGAGTGTTGGCTTGCGGAGCGCAAGAGGAGCGACGTCGCCAGCTGAAGCGCGATGTGGAGGTGCGAGCGTTGGCGATGCAGGATGAGCTGGAGGCGAGGAGGGATCCGGAGGTGAGAAGGAAGGTTGAGGAGTTTAAGAGGGGCGAGATGGAGAAGGTGGAGAGGATTCTGGCGAAGGGAGAGGTGTCGACGACGACGTCGTCGGGAGGCTCGAAGCGCAAGAGTGAGGAGAGGAAGAAGGAGAAGAAGAGGAAGAGGTGAGGGTTTTCGGAGCGTTTTTTTTATTGAAGATTTCAAATTTCAGAAGCCGTTCGAGGGACAGGGACAGGAGCCGTCGTGATCGAGACCGTTCCAGAGATCGAGACCGTTCAAGGGATCGCGAAAGGGACCGCTCCCGAGATAGGGATCGACGAGATCGAGACCGTGATCGTGATCGTCGCTATCGATAAATTTCGAATTTTCTTCGATTTTTAAATTTTTTTTCCCCTTAAAATTTAATTTCAAGCTTTGTTTTCTGTGATCCAATGATCTTTCGCTCATCATCGCTGTCTTGTCTTTTTGTAATATATAATTGTTTTTAATCAAGTTTTGACTCTGAAATTCTAGAGAAAAGTCGAAAAGAACAGCTGGAATCCAAAAAGTTTCAGGAATTTCGACTTTTTTTGGCCTAAAATTTTGAAAAAATCGAAGAAAAACCACAAAATTTTGGGATTTTTTGCAGAAATCATCTGAAAAGACACTTTGACAACATATTCCTCCTGAAATTATGGGATTTCATGAGTGTTTTCTAGGAAACTGCGGAGAAAAACAGCTTTTTGGGCCTAAAAATCGAAACGTCTGCATTTTTGCGTCACGGTGTCTGCACACACCGTGACGGCAGAATGCAGAAAAACGAGATTTTTCTGCCTAAAATTAGCGTTTTCCAAGTGAAATGTGTCTGAAAAAGCTGGAATTCTCGATGACATCATCTGAAAAAAGAAAGACAACTTTATTCACATGAAAACAAGTGGATTTTTCGAACAGTGTGGCCCTAAAGAGGGCCGTTGGGTTCGGTTGGGTTGGGGTTTTTGCGAAGAAGAATCATGTGCGTTCACCGCGAATTCTTCTCGCCAACTGCATGTCCTTCGGCATGATGGTGACGCGTTTCGCGTGAATCGCGCACAGGTTCGTGTCCTCGAACAGGCCGACGAGATAGGCTTCGGAGGCCTCCTGAAGCGCGCCGATGGCGGCCGACTGGAAGCGGAGGTCCGTCTTGCACTCCTGGGCGATTTCGCGGACGAGTCGCTGGAACGGCGCCTTGCGAACGAGCAGCTCGGTGGACTTTTGGTAGCGACGAATCTCGCGAAGCGCCACGGTTCCCTTGCGGAAGCGGTGCGGCTTCTTGACTCCGCCGTCGACGTGAGCGGCTTTGCGAGCGGCCTTCGAGGCGATGTTCTTGCGTGGCGCCTTGCCGCCGGTCGATTTACGGGCGGTCTGCTTGGTGCGTGCCATTTTTCTTTCGAGAGGAAATGTGAGAGCAATGAGCTTGGTGGCGCGGCTTATATAGGCGCGCGCGGTGAGGGGGCGGGGCTTGGCGGGCTGCCCGCGGTGAGGGGGCGGAGCCAAGCGATTTTTGCGGTTTTTTCGCGAATTTCCTTGATTTTTTCGGCAGAAAAAATTGGGAACTGATGAGAAACAGGATGCAGAAAGTGTAGAAGAAAAATTGATGCAAAAAGTTCGAAAATTTCCCAGATTTGAACAGTTTCTTTTCTGTACAGTTTTTTTCGCAATTTTTCTATGCAAAAAATCTATAAAATCGTGGAATCTGATGAATAAAAGCTCGCAGCGGATAATAAAGAGATAGGAATGCAAAAAAATCTCCGAAATTAGCCTCACAAATCGACAAAAATTCGAAATGCAAAAAGTTGAAAATATTGGAAATTTCCAATGGACCTATTCATTACAATTAATCGACAAAAAAAAATAAAAAATCCAATTCAATAGTTGTTTTTAATTAATTTTTCAACAATTTTTCAACAATTAATCGACATGGGTCCGCGAGACCTCGAAAGCCAACAATTCGGTGCGCCTTTAAGTTCGTGTACTAAAATAAAGGCGCATCGAATTGTTGGCTTGCGAGGTCTCGCGGACCCATTGTCGATTAATTATTGAAAAATTGTTGAAAAATTAATTAAAAAACAACTATTGAATTGGATTTATTTTTTTTTTTTTGTCGATTAATTGTAATGAATAGGTCCACAAGCATTTTCAGGTGAAAATTTGGAAGTTTAAACTCGAAATTTCGCGAAAAACAGCAATTTCAGCGCTTTCAGATCAAAAAATGAAGTGCAAAATCACCGGAAAAATCTGAAATTTTGACTGAAAAATCTCTGAAAAATCGAAATTTCCAATTCCGTTTTTTCCATGTTTCCTCTCTAAAAACAGGAAATTTGGCCAAGTTAAACTCGAAATCGCTGATTATAGCGATTTTTTCATCTATTGCCATTTCAACATAAAAACTTCACACGAAAAAAAAACCCAAATTATAAAGGCTCCGCCCATTTTCGGGCTCCTCTCACTGTGATATGAAAAATTCGAGATTTTCGGCGCGTTTTACATGTATTTTTCGAGCCGAAAACTCCTCGAAAACCCTGAAAATTTGTGTGAAAAAATATTTGTCGTGGTGAAATCACAACAAAGTAGGAGGAGCCTAATAATTCACAAAATTTCGAACTGCAAAATTTTGCAGTTTGAATTTCTGAATTTGGCAAACCGTGCAATTATCAATGACCCCGCCCCTCTGCAACGAAAAAAAATCGCCCGCAACATTTTTTTTCCCTCTGAGCTCAACTTTTCCAAAGATACAAAGTGATGGCTGATGATGATGGTGACAGGTCCACTTCACAGATTGCTGTGCAAAACTGCACATCCAAATCCTCACTTCTTTTTTTTAACGTTTTTTGATGCTTCTTGGCTCAAGGAGTGGAAAAAATGAGAATTGAGTCGGAAGGAAGCGAAATGAGAGGGATATGGGGGCACTCACCTCTGTCAGTGTGTAATTTTCCCCCTTTCTCTCTCTCTCTCATCACCGCGCCGAATGAATGTTTCTTGAAATGAGTCGAAGAAGAAGATGAAGAAAACGAGAGTTCCGTTTTTTGCTCATCTTCAGTTCTCTCGTTTTCAAGTTTCTAGAGCGTTTGATCTTATCTCGAAACGATGAAAAATGGCCAAGAAAACCGTATAAGCGCTGGTAGATCAAAAACGCAACTATTTTCTTTTTGAGTCCGATTTTTGAGCAGCTTTTGAGCAAAAGTTGACCATTGCCGGTTGAAGCCTAAGCCTAACCTAAGACTGCCGGCGTAATCCTAAGCCTAACCTCAGTCTGCCGGCTTGAGTCTAAGCCTTACCTCAGTCTACCGGCTACCGGCCGTTGTCGGCTTTAAATGAAGCCTAACTTCAGCTTCTCGGTCTAAGTATAAGCCTAACCTTAGCCTAACAGCTTACGCCTGCGCTTGAGCCTAAGCCCAACTTCGGCCTGCCGGCTTAAGCCTAAGCCTAACTTAAGCCTGTCGGTTTATCCCTAAACCTAACCTCAGCCGGTCGGCTTAAGCCTAAGCCTCAATTGAGTTTTCCCGCCTAAGTCTAAGCCTAATTTCAGCTTTCCTGTCTAAGCCTAAGCCTAACTTCAGATTCCCGGCATAAGCCTAATCCTAACTTCAGCTTTTCGGTCTAAGCTGAAGCCTAACCTTAGCCTAACAGTCTAACGCTTGCACTTGAGCCTGCGCCCAACTTTGAAAAATAGAAAAGTATAGATAACCCCAAAAAAAAAAACTTCTACGAAACTCTTTGAAAAATCCAAACTTCTGAAATGCCCCCCTCCTCGGTCAAAAGTCAAAAGTCAAGACTCCCTTTTTCCCATTTTCACAATTTCCGGATTTCCCGTCTTCCTCTCTTTCTTCCCAAACATTTCTCCTCCAATGAACCATTAAATCCTTCTTCCTCCCTGGAAAAGTTCACCTTCTTCTTCTTCTTCTTACTCCACACATGTTTTCCCCTCCTTCCTGTTATTCATCTTCACCAGTTTTCGTCCAGTATGAATTCTCGACCCCCCCTCGCCCTTCGCGGCGCCGGCGCCTAACTATGGAAGAGCTTGGACCCGCTATATCTCTACAACCAATGGAGCTAGCAAAAAGTGGTCAACTACAAAAATGTGTGAAATTTCAAGAGCTACATTTTTGTACTTAACCATTTTTTGATAGCTGTTCTGGTTCTTGAGATACGGCTCTTTGAACAAAAAACCCGTCCCTCCAACAACTTACCAGAATGGCGCCATGATAATAGACGCGCTATCTAAGGGAATGGAGAAGACAGTTTATGTTTGTCTATGTGCATTTTTTTTTCCTCTTTTTCTTTACCCTCTCCTCAAGTTCTACACTATTTTCGATTGGAAAAACTGTCTAGAAATTTGGAGAAAGTCTCTCTCTCTGCGAAACAGATGGCGTGTGTATGATGGGGAGGAACCTGGCCATTATGACATATGTTTTTTTTTTCTTCTTTACTCATTTTTCTTTGTGATTCGGGTTTTTGGGAGCACTTTAGGAGAAAAGTCGAGAATCTTCTAAGTGTTTTCTTGGTCCCACTTTGTGGCCTAAGAATTGCAGGTGGTCGAGTTCTGAAAATAGGTACTAATTTTCTAACTATAAGAATAGACCTCGAGGGCGGGGCTAAGGTTCAATTTTTTTTTTATTTTTGCAGTTTTTCTGGACTCAAATCAGTGTCTGTGAGAAGTATTCAAATTCGACCCCTTCGCCCTCTCATATTAGACGCAGAGAAGCGAGAGTGTCTGCGTCTCTTTAGTGACGCAGAGCAAAATATGAAGCGAGTTTGATGCGTTGTATCTCAATAACCAGCAGAGCTATTGAAAAGCTGTCAACTACAAAAGTGAAGCTCTTGAAATTTTACACATTTTTGTAGTTGACAACATTTCGATAGCTCTTTTGGTTTTTGAGACACACCTCTTAGAAGCTAGCTCTTTCTTTTTCTCTTCTTCTGGGTAATGATGACTTCCAAGCGCTATATCTCATGAGCCAGTAGAGGTATCAAAAAGTTGTCAACTAGAAAAATAAAGCTCTTAAAATTTTACAAATTTGTGTAGTTTACAACTTTTTGAAAGCTCTGTTGGTTCTAGAGATATCAAGCCTAAAAGTTTCTCCAACACTCCAGGCGTCTCTCCTTGCCTCTCATAATAAGGTTCGAGATTCAAAGCAATATATCTCAAGAACCAAAATAGCCATCAAAAAGTTGTCGACTACAAAAATGAAGCTCCTGAAATTTCACACATTTTTGTAGTTTACCACTTTTTGATAGCTTTGCTGGTTCTGGAGATCCAGCGCTTCAAACTCTTCCCCGTCTTAGGCAGGCAGAGACGCAGAGAAGCGAGAGTGTCTGCGTCTCTCTCTCCAAAATCTGCCTCATTCTCTGTAACCTTCCCTCCCCCAGACACCCCCTTCCTTTCTTCGCTTCTGACCTCCCATGAATACGCATACAAATCGAAATTACCATCTTCCTCTTTTTTCCATTTTCCGATTTCCAGTCCCCTCATTCAATTTCCTCCCCTTCTCTAATGACCCTTTTCGAATCGATTTGATCGGTTTCTCATTCTAGTGGAACACACGGTTTCAGAAGACGTTGGAAAATGGGATTCTGGGAATCTGAAAAGTTCCATGTGTGATTGTCTTATTATTGTCCTTTTGAACCTGAACAACCGCATATAAAAAAATGATGACACACTTTCAGGGAAAATTGATAGGAGAATAGGGGGAAGACGGCGGTGAGAAAAAAGGCAATGCAATTTTTATAGGTTTTATTATTATGATTGTCGTCGTCGCCGCGTCTCCAAATATAGAGAAAGTTGAAACTGCGAAACTTGCTTTTCGAATTTTCATTCATTGTTTGTTGGAAGGCTGAGGTTAGGCTTAGGTTTAGGCTTCAACCGGCAGGCTGAGATAGGCTTAGGCTTAAGCCGGCAGGCTGAGGTTTGGCTTAGGCTCAGACCGAAAAGCTGAAGTTAGGCTAAAACCTGAGCCGGCAGGCCAAGGCTACGCTTAGGCTTAAGCCGGCAGGCCGAGGTTAGGTTTAGGCTTAAGCCGACAGGCTGAGATAAGACCGAGGAGTGCCGCCTTCTGGCAGATCAAATTGGCATCAAAGTTTGAGAGTTCCATTTTTGTACTGCTAGTAGTCAAAAAGGGGGCGGAGCGTAGAAGCGGTAGATGATTCCCGACGAACTTCTTGACTTCCTCTCGAGTGTCAAGTGTATGTCTCAAAAAAATTTCCATTGGTTTCTTTTTTTTTGGAAATGAAAATTAGGTTCAATTTTTGGAAAGACCCTGTTGAAGTTGAGTCGAATCCAAATTCATTTTCGTAAAGTTTCGCTTTTTTCTATGTCGTTTTTTTGGATTTGAAAGAATTTCCGAGAACATCTGTTGAAAATCTGCGTCAAATCTGCCTACTTTTTCGGATGGGAAAGAAGAGATTTTATTCGAGCTTCGAGCAGTTGAAAAAATATGTTCCAATTACTCGATTTACATGAAACTTGGTAAATGTATTAACCAACTTTAAATCTCCATTTTTGTAGTTGACTACTTTTTTCGAAAATTGCTGCGAAGGGAGTTATAGTCACGCGACATCAAAACTTTTTCCTAACTTTTTCGGAACCATTATCTTCAACACGACATAACTGACTTGGTTGTGAATTTCGTAAAAAGTTGTCAACTACAAAAATGAAGATCTAGAGTTGCTTGATACACTCACCAAGTTTTATAGAAACCGAGTAATTGGAACATACTTTTTCAACTGCTCAAAGTTGGCCATTTTTTTACTGAAAGTCACCAGAAGTGATATAATTATGGCCAGCACTAAGTACGCTACTGGTTTCAATTTTTGCAATGTTCCAAAGTCTTCCAACTCCCCTGTCACTTCCAATTCAAAAACCTCCCTCTCAGCTCCAGACGTTTTTGTTTCATTCCCTTTTCTCTCATGATCGCTTCTCTCTCTCTCCCTCTCTTCCGCCTGCAAATCACTCCCTCCCTCCTTATCATTTTTTGTTGCTCTTCCCCCTCTTTTTCTTTCAACCCGTTCGTACACACACACAACACACTTACCCCAAACAACATACACGGATTGTGTGACAACACACACACACAAACATTACTTCTTCTTGTCCATTTTTCAGTCCCCCCCCCTTGTTGCTTACAAAAATGGAAAAAATGGGCGAAGAAAAGCGCCATTGAAGACTGTGAGTCATGTATACTCACTTTCACTAGAGGAAGGGGGATCCATTATGCAAAATTTGTCCGTCTCCCTTCTTTTTTTTTTTTGGTTGGTGACTTTCTGACGACGTCTTCTGATTCGGGTTCGGATTCAGATTCTTCAAGGTGAAAATGAAGAATCTTTGAAAATCAGAATCTCAGAATCTGAAAACCTTTGTTAAAATCAAGAGGCTTCTCGTGATGGATCCAGAATCTAGAATCCTTCAGAAACCTAAACTTTTTCGAAAATCGAAAAATTATAAATTCTAAAAGTGTCAGTTTTGAAGTCACTCAACCTCAAAAACCTCAGAATCCTCCGAGAGAATTTAAAAATCTGATTTTCTGATTTTCAGGATTCAGATTTCGACGATGATTTTGGTAGATTTGGAAAATGGAAAATTAGGATTTTTTTTTTTAATTCTGAATTTGAAAAAAAAAAAATCTGAGATTCTTGAAGTCTCTGGAATTCTGAATCCTTGAAAATTTCGAAAATTCTAGAATCTTATTCTAGAGAACGACAAAATCATATATCAGAAGAATCTAGGCATTTTGAGAATTTCCGAAAAAAAAAATTTCAAACAAAATTTTTTTTTTCAAAATTTCCAAATATTCAAAACCTTCTAACTTTGCTCAAAATTGTCAGATTTTTCTCATTTTTACCTCATTTTGAAGCTTGGAAATTCAGAATCTCCGCATTCCAGCACTCCAAAGAAATTCTCAGAATCCGAAATTCCTCTTCTCACTTTCCTTCCTATCCCCATCTCCCAAGGTGACACATCTTTTTCGCCCGTAAAAACCCAAACCCAAAGGGGCCGCTATGTTTGCCAGAGGACTTTTGGCTGTAGAAATGAGTGAAACCTGTTGGCGGAAATAGTGTGTAGGAATGAGAGAGAGAGAGTGCAGAGAGAAAGAGAGAGAGAGAGAGAGAAAGAGAGAAGAAAAATTCAGCAGCAGCCGGGGGGCGTCTCTGTCGGAAGGGGGGCGACGCCTCGGAAATCGGAAAGTGATCAAGAAAAAGTTGAAGGAAAGGAAAAGAAGAGGGAATGGAATATCTGTTCAGTTTTCGTTGACTGAATGGATTAGGAGGCGCCTGGGCGAAGAGGACCGCGCATTTGCACCCTTTTCTCCTTTTCTCTCTCTCTCTCTCTCTCTCTCTCTCTCTCTCTCTCTCTCTCTCTCTCTCTCTCTCTCTCTCTCTCTCTCTCTCTTTCTCTCTCTCTTTTCTGGAACAGAACAAGATGCTAATAGTAAACTTTACCAAACAAAAAGACGCTCTGAAATTCGCCACTTTTAGAGCCAAAATTGGCCAAAATCGGTCAACAAAAAGTGATGATGATGCACACTTTTTAAGAAGATTACATTTTTTTCTTCGTTTTCGGAAAAAAAAGGTCATGAGAATTTTTTTTTGGAGAGAAACATTTCAGTCAAATTCTTCCGATTCTAGAGATTTTTTGATTTTTGGAAAATTTTTCAAAAAAACGATTCGAAAGTTACGAATTTTAGGATTTTGGAGACTGAGATTTTGTGATTCTAAGATTCCGAGATTTTGAAATTTTGAGATTTTGAGATTCTGGAAGATTCCACGATTCTGAATTTCCTTGGATTCTGAATTTTTAGAATTTGGAAATTTTTGAGATTCGGAGTTTTTAGGATTAAAAAATTTTTTAAGATTACATTTTTCGGATTTTAAATTCTTTTGGGAACTGATTTTTCCTGGAGTCTATTTTTTTTCGAAAAAACTTATTTTCAGAATTTTTTGGGTTCAGAATTTTCTTGGATTCTGTTTTTTCTTGAATTCTGAATTTTGAATTTTATATCGAATTCTCAAATTCTGGAACTCGTGGCTTCTGTATTCTAGAATATTTCATTTTTTTCCGAAATTTCGAAATTTTGGTTTGGATTCTCGATTTTTCTTAAGATAAAATTTACATATACATACATCATAAAACTTCTGAATTTTCTTGATCATTTTTTGAGTGAACAATATGCAAATTTTTATGATGAAAAAAAGTATAAAAATGCCTTCAATTTGATTCATAATACTCCAATTTGTCAATTTTCTTGTTCACTTTTTCTTTCTCAACTTCTAAACGCTATATCTCAAGAACCATCAGAGCTATCAAAAAGTTGTCAACTACAAAATTGCTCAGCATTAAATTTCACACATTTTTGTAGTTTGTCACTTTTTGATAGCTCTACTGATTCTCGAGATATCGCGCTTCAAACGCGCGCATGAGAGACGCAGAGAAGCGAGAGTGTCTGCGTCTCTCCCTCCTTCTCCTCTATTTCTCTGCACTCTCTTCATCTCCAATTTCCAGGTGTCCCGAACAAAAAAATGTCAGCCTGAATGGACACCAACTGGCTATACGTGTTGTTGCAGAAGAGCACGGCGGATCCGCTGGAACGGCTCAAGCTCGGAAATGTGATATTGGTCAGTTTTGAGAGGCTGAGCAATGCTTAAGATGAGCAATTTTCAGCACGAGATCTCGCAACGAAAAGTGTCGCCACACCCGAAACTGGTCAACGATTTTCTCGACGTCATGTCCGGCTGGCTGACGGGCAGCAATTTCAAGGTATGCTCCTTTCTCGTTATCAGTGGAGCGCGAAAACATCATGAAAAATTTCAAGAATTTTAAAAAGCGTCTGATAAGAGAGAGGGTGATCTATAATTGGTTGCTGAAACATCAAATATATTTTTGGGGTTTTGTAGTCCTCTCGGAGAAGACTGAAACTCTAAATTCCAAATTTTCAGGTCACCATTGTGGGCCTCGAAATTCTCGAGGCTGCCCTTCGAACGTCTCCAGAAGTTCTAGCCAGCTACTATTTCGATCGATTGGCAGTTTTGATCGAGCGGTAATTTGAAAAATTTTTAGGCGGGAAATTCAAATTTTCATTAAAAATTTTCCAGAATGGGCGATGCCAAAGTTCAAGTGCGAGAGATGGCCATCAACCTCTGCCTACAGCTGGCTTATCTGGAGAACTCGTCGCCTGTGGTAAGAATTTTTAAAATTTTTTGGTGGTGGCCTAGAATTTTCAAAATTTTGGAAAATTAGGCCAACAATTTTCTGTTTCAGATGCTCCTCGATCGGCTGTGTGTGCATGGCACTGGGTTTGAGCACAAGCAGTGGCTGGTGAAAGTTGGCTCGTTGAACATTTTGAGAGAGTTTTTGAGCTCGAGGTGAGAGTTTTTTTTATTGAGATTTTGAGATGCTAAAGTTTCAAAATTTCGAAACACAAAAAGTTGTTTATCTACTTTTGCTTCCCCATATTCAAAGTGCTATATCTCAAGAACAAGTGATGCTATAAAAAAGTGGTCAACTACAAAAATGTAGCTCTTGAAATTATACACATTTTTGTAGTTGATCACTTTTTGATAGATTTATTGGTTCTTGAGATACAGCGTTATAAAATCTTCACTTGCATTAAACAGTCGTTGAAGATCTCGCATCTCTGCGTCTCTTTGACGACTGTTTAGACTTGAGAGGAGGAGGCAAGTTGAAGGCGCTATATCTCAAGAAGGAGGAAAGTTATCAAAAAATTGGCAACTACAAAAATGTAGCTCTTAAAATTTTACACATTTTTGTAGTAGACAACATTTTTATAGCTCTACTGGTTCTTGAGATATAGTGTTTCAAACTCTTCCCCTTTCAGTTCAGGGGATTCTGAGTTCCCGGAACGTTTCAGTTTCTATGTAGTTTATGTTTTTACCTTTTTGACAGTCAGATGTGCTTGAAAAAAAAATCAAAAGTCAGAAAGAAAAGAGAGAGCAAGACCCAGACAAGCAGACACTCTCGCTTCTCTGCGTCTCTCACCTGAATACCAAAGGAAGGGTGAGGGAAGAGTTTGATGCGCTATATCTCAAGAAGGAGTAAAGCTATCAAAAAGTTGTCAGATACAAAACTGTGTAAAATTCAAAGAGCTACATTCTTGTTGTTGACAACTGTTTGATAGCTTTACTGGTTCATGAGATATACCGCTTCAAACTCTTCACCTACCCTATCCTGGAGAGACGCAGAGAAACGAGAGTGTCTGCTAGTCTGGGTCTCTTCTTTTTAGCTTTTTGGTTTTTTTTCAACTACGGAAGGTTATCCAACTGTAAAAAAATGGTTCATGAATTGGAAAGTTCCAGAAACTCAGAATCCCTTGAACTCCCTAACTGTCAAAAAACATCGATTTCAAAACCGGAAACTTCTAGAATCCCAAAATACATAAACCTCCCCCAAGACCCCACAATTCTTCCAGCTTCGCCCTGGTCATCCAACAAGCCATCAACCTCATCCCCCAAATGTGTCGTCTCACGAACGATCCGAATTCTGAAGTCCGCGACGCGTCGACGATGTGTCTCGTGGATTTGATGGTCTACGGCGGGAAGCCGATAATAGCCAAGGTCGACGGGACGAGATTGCTCAATGAGCAAAAGTGAGTTTTTTGAAGTTTTTTTTTGGGCGCGAAGTTTGAATTTGAAATCTTTGGTTGGTCTAGAACACATTTTTCTTGGTGTCCGGCTGTTTCTGAAAAATCCTAAAAAGATGGAAATCAAAAACTCTAAAAGTCCCCTATCGTAAATTTTCGCGCCAAAAATTTCCCGCCAAAAAGTCGGTCAAAATTTCTATTATCAAATTTCAATAATCCCACTGTCCTTCACTCTTCAAATCCTTTATTCTTGATCAAATCAAAACTATACGAGTATATGCAAAGTGAATGACGATTTTGCGCGCCGAATCATTACGGAGGGAACGTCGAGAGAAAAGGAGAAATAGTGTGTGATGAAGAGAGACGCAGAGAAAAAATGTGGAAGACGGCGGAGAAGTGAACAGATTATGAATATATGTATATGTGGAGGAGAAATGTACGAAGATTTGGTGTCTGTCTCGAATCACTTCACGCTCTACAAAGTTTTGGAGAGAAATATGGCCGCCTTCATTTTGAGAAGTCATCAGTTTGGAGAACTTCATTTTGATTTTCAATAGTCTTGAGTATACAAAAAATGAGACATTTAGGCAGAAAAGTTTTCGGCTTCTCGCGTTTTTTAATGTTTGAGAATCGAAGAATTTTAGTGCCTTAGCTAATCGTTCCTTTTGAGAAACTAAAAATTTTTTTAAACCTGGTAATTCAAGAAATTCAGAATCTCGGAATCTCAGAATCTTCTAGAATCTCAGAATCTTCTAGAATCAGAGAATCTCCGAGATTCAGAATCCGTGAAATTCTCAAATTTGAAATCTTCAGTCCCCTCTCGAAACCCAAATCTCCAAAATAAATCTCAGAATCTCAGAATCTTCTTGAATCTTCTAGAATTTCAGAGCCTCAAATTTTCTGAATCCCTGAATCTCGGAATCTTCTAGAATCTCAAAATCTCAAAATCTCATTTTCCAGAATGGCCACCCTGCTCCAACGCTACGAGTCGACCATCGCCACCCGCGGTGACCTGCCTCCAAAACATGCGATTCCCATGGAAACCACTCAAATCGCGGCTCCAAACGCCCGTCAAAACCTCCTCCGTCGCTCCCTCCGCTCCCCCGCAAAAATCATCCATCCCTCCGCCTCCACAACCTCATTCACCTCATCCGCCCGTCTCTCAACGCCTCCAAGAACCAGTACCACCACCAACAACACTCCATCACTTTCACCTGCTCCTTCCTCCTTCAATCCATCACCGTTATCTCTTCCGTCGCCTTCTAACGGGCTCAATGGACATGGAAGTAGTAGGTCGAGAGACTTGGCGCGGAGCTCTCTCCGTGCTCCAGCCGGCATGTCGCTGTCGAGGTATCGAAGTTCGAGCTGTGCGCCGCCGGCGCAGTGTGCCATCACGCTGGACGATTTTAAGAAGGCGTTCGGGGCAGTACCAAAAATTGTAAGTTTTCAACTTGGTGAAACTTTTAAATACGGTTAAAATGAGCTAAACATCTTCCAAATTGGTTGACTATTAGCAGAGTTACGAGGGTTTGTAGGTCAACAGTCAAAGAAAGGGTGAGGGAAAAGTTTAACGCGTGGTATCTCTAGAACCAGTAGAGCTATCAAAAAATAGTCAATTGCAAAAATGTAGCTCTTTAAATTTTACATGTTTTTGTAGTTTGACACTTTTTGATAGCTTTACTGGTTCTTGAGATACAGCGCATCAAACCCTAGCCCTAAGAGAGACGCAGAGAAGCGAGAGTGTCTGCTTGTCTGCGTCTCCACTCTTTCTTCTCTGCTTGCCTGCCCACATTTTAAAAGTTACGATATGATCCAAAATGCTCTACTTTGATGTTCAAAAGCTGTGGAAGCTTTATAAGAGACGCAGAGAAAGTAGAGTGTCTGCGTCTCTCTCCCTTTCTCTCTCACCTGTCACTCTTTGGGAGATGAGATCTTTAAGGCGCTGTATCTCTAGAACCAGTAGAGCTATCAAAAAGTTGTAGACTACAAAATTGTAGGAAATTTAATTTTACACGTTTTTGTAGTTAACAACTTTTTTATAGCTCCACTGGTTCTTGAGATATCGTGCTTTAAAGTCATCCCTTTCCCTTGACAAGAGCACCCTTGACCTCACCACTATCCCATTTTTCCAGTCAATCTACTCCAACACCGACGTCCGAGAAAAGCTGGAGACTGCCAACGCGGTGCTCCGAAACGCCAACGAAGACTGGAGCAAGAGAGCCAATCAACTGAAGCTTATCCGGTCTGTGGTACTGAATTCCGACGCCTCCATAGACCGACGTCTTCTTCTATCGCTCATCAATGAGTTAGCAGATGCTCTCGAGTTCTCGATTCGAGACTTGAGATCTCAGATTGTTCGAGAAGCCGCTATCACTTGCAGTTTCTTGTTTGAAACTTTCGGTATGGAGGTTCGAAGTGTAGCCGAGGCAGTGCTGCCAGCGGCTCTAGCCCAGGTGGCAGTTAGTACCAAAATCATGGCGTCCAGTGCCGCCACATTAACCGTTTTTATTGTGCAGGTACGCCTCGATTGCTCATCTTTAAAAAAACACCGTAAAAACTTCCAGAAAATCTACACCCGTCAAATCTTCTCGACACTTTTCGACGTCTCCAACTCCAAGTCCAAAGAGCAACGAAGGCAGTTGGCGAACCTTCTGGAGACGATTATTTCGTCGTGGGATTTGAAGACGAAGCAGACGATCATGAAGCAGTTGGCGCAGATGGTGCAGAATGCGATTTGTGACGCGGACGGAGAGACGAGGGTGGCCGGGAGGAAGGCGTTCGCCAAGTTGGAGCAGTTGCACGGAGTAGCGGCGGATCAGATTTTTCGGGTGAGCTTTTGAGGGAGGTTTTGAGATAACAATCGTTCATGGTGTACACATTTTGAGCATGGTAATAGACAATTCAAAAGTCAGGAGAGTGCAGAGACACTCTGCGCCTCTTCGAAGCCTTTCATGAAAAGACTGAGCGTTCAGACCGGAATCAGTTGAGCTATCAAGAATTGCCTAACTACAAAAATGTAGCACTTAAAACTTTACGTATTTTTGTAGTTGACAAAATTTTGATAAGCGTTATGGTTCTAAAGATACAGCCCTTTAAAGCCTCCCCTCCCTTTTGCTAAAACGCAAAGGATAGGGAGCGCGGAAACAGGGCGCACTCTATCTTTCAAGCGTTATATCTCAAGAACCAGTTGAGCTATTAAAAAATAGCTGATTACAAAAATGTAGCCAATAAAATTTTACATATTTTTGCAGTTGATAATAATTTTATAGCTTCGCTGGTTCTGAAGATATAGCGCTTCAAAGTCTCCTTTTCCCCTTCGATAAGACGCAAAGGAAGGGGAGCGCGAAAACGAGGTGCCCTTCATCTTTCAAGCGTGATATCTCTATAACCAGCTGAGCAATTGAAAATTGGAAAACTACAAAAATGTAGCTCTAGAAATACTGCATATTTTTGCTAATGACAAAATTTTGATAACTGTTACGGTTCTAGAGATACAGCCCTTTAAAGTCCCCCTCTCCTTTTTGTGTGGGCGGAGAGAAGAGAGGGCGCGTTGAAAAACAAACTGCTCCATTCTCAAAACGTCATATCTCCAGAACCAGTAATGCTATCAAAAGGTTAACAACTAAAAAAGCGTGTGAAATTTAAAGAGCTATATTTTTGTGGTTGAACACGTTTTGATAGCTTGTGCGGCTCTTGAGATACGA
This sequence comes from Caenorhabditis sp. 40 LS-2015, assembly GCA_900536305.3. Lineage (NCBI taxonomy): Eukaryota > Metazoa > Nematoda > Chromadorea > Rhabditida > Rhabditidae > Caenorhabditis > Caenorhabditis tribulationis. The sequence continues at coordinate 184,964 of LR543380.1, forward strand.
GCGTTTGAAGCCGCGCGAAAAAATCTTACCATCTCCGTTTTTTCTAGAACATTGCAACGCTATATCTCAAGAACCAATAGAGCTATCAAGAGATGATCAACTACAAAAATATAGGAAATCAAATTTTCTATAACTTTGTAGTTGACAAAACTAGTCTAGCTATTTTGGTTCTTGAGTTACACTCTCCTAAACAGAGATGCACGGACAGTCCGTTGTGAGTAAAATTTTTTTATCCGGTGTCCTACTAGTTTTCTGCCACCTTACCATCTAGAAAACCCCCAAAATCTAAAATCGCTGTCATTTTCCAGGATCTCGACCCAGCCAAGCAAAAAATGCTTCGCGACGGCGTCTCGTCCTCCTCATCGAGTCTCAACAGCGACCGAGAGAATAACAATCAGAAGCAGCAACCACCACCATCCCAACAAAATATTAGTCAAAGTGAGTACCCCTATTATTATCTCCGAGGCATCATTATTATTATCCATCTGTCTCAGAGTTTTTGTCCCAACGCAGCGCCTCCGCACTGGACAACAAATCGCAAGTGTTGTCAATTGCCAAACCTCAATCGACGTCCCGGCCGACAGCGATGCCTGTGAATAGTAGACTGCCCAAGTCGTCGACCACTTCTTTTTGTGAGTTCTTTTAGGATTTTTAAAGGTTCATGAGGTCTCAAGGCCCGTTTGGTGATCCTCTGAAGATTGACTGAGGCTGAAAGTGTCTCGATTCTTCTGGTTTGAGGTACAGTCTAGGACTCCAAATCTACAGTAACCTAGTCCCTTCATGTTAGCTAGACTTATAATCTGTTCAATTTCTGGTTTTTTTCAGCCGCCGTCCGATCCAGCGGGTATGGTCAGTCTTCCCCCGCTACAACCACTACGCCATCCCGGGCGAAAACTCCAAGCGATGGATTTGGAGGAGGTAAGTAAGGATGGGATGGGTTTATATGTAATAATGAATAGAGAAGAGACGCAGACAAGCAGACACTCTCGTTTCCCTGCGTCTCCTCGAAACGAGAAACGAGAGCGTCTGCTTGTCTGCGTCTGTTCTCTGACTGTCTAGGGCAGACGTAAAGTTTTGAGGCGTATATCTCAAGAACCAATGAAGCTATTGAAAAGTGATCAACTACAAAAATGTAGCTCTTAACATTCCACGCATTTTTGTAGTTGACTACTTTCTGATAACTTTGCTCATTCTTAAGTTATAGAGCTTGAAAGTTGATCTATGGCTGAAGGGGCGCGCGCAGGAAGAGCGAGAGACGCAGACACTCTCGCCTGTCTGCGTCACCCACCGCTAAACTTGCAAGCGCTATATCTCAAGAACCATTAAAGCTATCAAAAAGTGCTCAACTACAAAAATATAGAAAATGAAATTTTACAGAGTTTTGTTGTTGATCACTTTTTGATAGCTTCACTGGTTCCAAAGATATGGCGCTTTAAACTCTCCCACTTGGTAGATCAATAGAAAACTGTTGTCTTTGGCCTTTTAAGACTGGTAGATCAACGAAACCTCAGAATCAAAGAGTCCAGTGTTTGATCTACCAGTGTTCAAAAAGCACGCTCTTTCAACATTGGAAGATCAAAAATTTATAGTCTTGAGCCCGGTACAATGTACCCGTCACTAAAAAAAAAACAAAAACTTTCCAGCCTTCGCCAACAACAACAACAACGCCTCCAAATCCTCCTCCTCCTCGCCATCCACCTCCACCCATCAGACCCCTATCCAACGCGTCGCCTCCAACCTCGGAAGCTCCTCTTTCGTGGCCTCCCTAACCCAAGAACAGGCGAGCAGTCTTCAAAACGCGATGGACTTGGCGAAAGATGAAATGAGCAAGAACAACGAGGACGATGAGTTCCTTCTCGCCGAGGTTCGAAAGACACCGAGTAAAGAGGCAACACCGCCGCCTTCTGGAACGAATGGAACGATGAGACCTTCCAACGGGTTTTCTAGCTCAGGCTCAAATGGCTCCGGCTCCCTTCAAACCGTGGAGCACATTCTGAAGGCTTGCGCCAGCTCCTCAATTAACGAAAAACGAGATGCCATCGTCTCCCTCTCCCAAATCGTCCTCGACCGTAACCTAGATCCCCTGGAGTGTAAGAATATTGGAGACACCTTGTCACGCCTTCTAGCCGAGGGAAATTCCACATTGCTCATCTCAATTCTGGAGACCATCTCAAGTTTCGTTCGTTGCCACTACCGAAAACTCGATGGCTGGCTGAAACTTGCGCTAGGGAAGCTTTTCGCGAAGATGGGCGCCGACGCACTGCCCAATGTCAAATCGGCACTATCGTCCACCCAGAAGACGTTCCTCACGACGTTCGACCCGTCGACCCAACTCAAAGCGGTGTGCGATTTTATGTGCGATCCTGTGCACTTGTTGGCGCCCAGGTCTCGGCTAGCCTTACTCGAGTACATTTGTCTGTTGTTCGAGGAGATCTGGCCGGAAGATCCGAGGTGTCTGGAGAGGCAGACGCAATTGGACACACCGTATACCCGAGCGGCGGTGAGGAAAATGTTCGCGTGGATGTTTGATCCGAGGATTGGAGCGATTTTGATGCCGGTGAGTGGGAATTCGGATGAGTTGTCGAAAAGTTATACTAGAGTCGACTATCTATTGGACAAAAATTATTTGTCGATAAAAGTCGACAAATTTCTGGACAAAAAATACTTTGCCGACAAAAGTGAACATCGACTTTTTATGGACACAACTTTTTATCTTGACAATTTTTCGATAAATTATTGACAACTTATCGACAAAACAGTTCGAAATCTTATGAACAATCATCGACAAATTTTTTTGTCGACTTTTTATTGACAATTTTTGACAAAAAATTTTGTCCAGAAATTGTCGACTTTTTTCGACAAAATATTTTTGTCCCGAAATTTGTCGACATTTTATTGACAAAATATTTTTGTGGACTTTTCAGAAATTTGTCGACTATTATTGACAAAACAATTTTGTCCAGAAATTCGTCGACATTTTTTGACAGATTTTTTTGTCGAAAAAATAGTCGACTTCTGTCGACAAAGTATTTTTGTCCAGAAATTTGTCGACTTTTTTTTGACAAAACTCATTGTGTCCAGAACATGTCGTCTTTGTTTTTTTTTTGACAAAATATTTTTGTCCAGAATTTTGTCGACATTTTTTTGACAGGTTCTTTTTTGTCGAGAATCGAAAAATCGTCAAATCTCGACAAATATGAGTTTTGTCGACATTTTATCGACAAAACTTTTGTCCAGAAAATGTCGTCTTTGCTTTTTTTTAAACAAATTTTTTTTTGTCCAGAAATTTGTCGACAAATTATCGGCAAAATCTCTACAAATCTTTGGTCAACTTTTCTCGACAAAATCTCTTTCTTTTTCAGGCCTGCGAACGTCTAGTCTGCGCTCTCTTCGCTCTAAACGCCGCCGACTTCACCATGATCATCGGAGACCTCCCGCAAGAATGCCGTGACTGGGCCTACCGTATCCTTCAGCTCAACGGGCAGCAGCAAACTACTCGTCAGCTAGAGCCAATCACCTACAGGTTTGTAGTTTCTAGTTTGTAGTTTATAGTCTACTATTCAAATTCCAGCACCAACAACAACTACAAGCCGTGCCCCGTGGAGAGTGTGGAGCCTCCGCCCGTGGAGAAAGTCGCTGTTACATTTTCAACAACCTACGAATCCACCAAAAAGGGGGTCGAGAAAAGCGACTACCGTAAATCTACAGTACACCTGGCCAAGAATCATGTCGAGCAGGCGGCCTACATTCGAAATCAGCTAGACTCGATGCGAGACTTCCAGAAGCCGGAGACATTGAACGAGGCGATGGCCAATCTGCATGGAATGATGTGCGAGGGATCGTTTACGTTGTGGAATCAGTTTTTCGACGATCTGTTGGACTCGATTTATCAGGTAGGCTCCGCCCACAAAATCTTCGGAGCCCCATTTTTTGGTTGAAAAAATCGAGGATTTTTGATCTACCTTTGCCCAAGCTCCGCCCATAGAACTTACCAGGGAGATTGAAGTCGATGATGGGTTTATGTTTTCAAAATCTCCCAACCATAGCTTTTGACCATAGTCTCATGACCCCTGAACCTCATAAGAAATGACGGAGGCTAGCGCCTAAGCCTAAGCGTAAAACCTAAGCCTAAGCGTAAGCCTGAGATTAAGCCTGGTAAGAACCTCTAGAAGTCGAGTTATGAACTTTTGAAGTTTACATGTTTTTGGGCGCTTCCAAATTCAAACTTCAAACCCTTCTAACTTGACTTCTAGAGGTCTTTAGCAAATTTTAAAAACCTGAAATAAACGAATCAAAGTGTCCTCTTTCCAATGATACCCATTATTTACCAAAGTTACTCCACTCCCCAGTAAACCCCGTGCAAAATGGCCAACTTTGAGCAGTTGAAAAAGTATGTTCCAATCAATCGATTTTTATGAAATTTGGTGAGTGTATCAGGCAACTCTAGAGGTTCATTTTTGTAGTTGACAACTTTATTTGAAAAATGCTGCGAAGTGAGTTATAGTCACGCGACATCAAAACTTGGTTTGGTGCAAACTTCGTTTTTTTTTTCAATGATCTTCAACGCGTCGTAACTTTCTTGATTGTAAATTTTGAAAGAAGTTGTCAATTATAAAAATGAAGATTTAGAGTTGCTCAATATACCCACTGAATTTTACAAGAATCGAATGATTGGAACATGTTTTTTCAACTACTCAAAGTTGACAATTTTGCACTGAAAATGGTCGATTTGTAAATTTTTTTGGACGGTACTGTATGTTGTTGTTTTTTTTCTGGTTTTTTAAATATTTCAAAAGTTATCCACTATAATTGTTTTCAGGTTAATGATATAGGTCAAAAATCCAAAAAGCCAGAAAAAAACAACAACATACAGTACCGTCCAAGAATATTCACAAAATGACCATTTTCAGTTCAAAATGGTCGACTTTGAGCAGTTGGAAAAGTATGTTCCAATCAGTCGATTTTTATGAAACTTGGTGAATGTATCAAGCAACTCTAGAGCTTTATTTTTGTAGTTGACAACTTTTTTGGAAAGTTGCTGTGAAATGAGTTATTGTCATGCGACATCAAAACTTGGTGCAAACTTCCAACCAATGATCTTCAACGCAACGTAACTCACTTGATTGTAAATTTTGTAAAAAGTTGTCAACTACAAAAATGTAGATCTAGAGTTGCTTAATACACCCACCAAATTTCATAAAAATCGAGTGATTGGAACATATTTTTCAACAGCTCAAAGTTGGTCATTTTGCCCTGAAAATGGTCAATTTTTAAATCTTGGCGGGCGGTACTGTATGTAGTTGTTTTTTCTGCATTTTTGAATTCATCGACTATAGGCAAAGTTCTCGGAACCTAGGCCACGATTGCCCTGATCCCCATAAAAAATAATTTCTTCCAGATCCTCTCTACATTCTCCCATTCGATCCGCAAAAAGCTCGCGCTCCGAATCCTTGCGAAAATGTGCACGGCGCAAGCCACCAAGCTCTTCGACTCCACCGAAATCGCCATTTCAAAAGTGCTCCAATGCGCGTGCACTTCTGAAGACACCACGATGAGTGTCGCCGCCGAGGACTGTCTCCGAGTCCTGGCCACACATCTCCCCCTTCCGCAAATCGTTCGAATCTCGCGAAGAGTGCTGAGTCAGGACGACGATGATCAGCGAGGCATTCTGATACTCAAAATGTTGACGCGCATGTTTCAAGACATCGATATCGACGAGTTGAATATGATTGTTGACGACGTCGCGCCGTGCTTCGTCACCGCCTACGAGTCCACGTCTTCTTCTGTTCGAAAGTGCGCAGTTTTCGGACTCGTCGCCCTGGTGCAACGCGTCGGAATGCCTCGGTTAGAGGCGCATTTGAGAAAGTTGAATGCGACGAAGGTGAGCGAGCGGGAATTTTGAATTTTTATTTTGCGTTTTTGCGTCGTGGTGCAAACACGGCAACACAAAAATGCAGAAATGCAACGAAAAAATGCTACTTCGCATAGGCTCCGCCCCTTTAGCAACCCCGGCGCGCCGATTTTGCGAATTCGCCGCGCAGATTTCGAAATTAGCTAAAAATCAGTGGAAAAAAGAGAAAATTTGTTATTTATTAAAAGGAAAACGGTCGATTTATGAAATCACAAAAAATTTTTTATAAAAATTTTGAAAATTTTTTTGTGAAAATTTCAGAAATTTATAGATTTTTTGAAAAAATACATATTTTCTCTCTCTTTTTCGCTGAAAATCAGCAAATTTCAAAATCAACGCTGCGTAATTGCAAAATCGTCGCGCCAGGCTTGCAAAAAGGGGCGGAGCATATTTCTATAGCGGAATTCGCGGAGTGTCGTTGTTTCTGCTTCAAAATATCGAAAAATTCAAATGTTTTTTGAAAAAAATTTGAATTTTATCCAAAAATTCAAAAAAAAAATTCAAATTTTTGCAGCTCAACCTAATCGATCTATACGTTGGCCGTGCCAAGTCCAGCGAGTCCGGGACTTCCTCGAATTGAAATTCTCTGTTATTATCCGATAATTTTTTTTTCAATTTTCACAAATACGGGTCGCTTGATGATGTATGGATTTGTTGTATGCCACTATTATGATAAACCTCTTTATTCTCAACGTGAGATCATTATTAGGAGATCAAAAACAACAAAAAAAAAGTTTAAAAAAATATCGAAAAAAACAAGCGGGTAGATCAAAACTCGTCGTCACAAATGAACGTCTCGTCGTGCTGCTGAAAGTGTTGCTCCATGAGACAGATGAGCTGTCGTGCCATGCCGTACTCCATTTGGGTGCTCGCCGTGTAGCTCTTCACACTCTCCGCCCACTCCTTCCACTCTTTTCGCACCGTGATGGGGAAGAGACGGAGGAGGATCTGGAAATTTTCGATTATATTTTAGAGCGCTTTGAAGAAGGATGTGTCGTCCTCGAGGAGATTTTTCAGAGCCTCGAGGACACGCTTTTCGGGTGGTTTTGTAGTCCTCGAGGACAAGATTTTCAAAACGAAAAAAGAGACGAGGAATAACCTGAGCAATGGGTGGAGTTACAAAATGTGTTGTATATCATTGGAAAGCTGAGAAAATTTGCAATCGATTGGTATATTTTGTTTCTGCTGCGGACTCGGCATTCTCGAGAAAATTGAATTTGAAGTACGTAGACCCAGAAATCAATTTTCTCAGGAATTCCGAGTCCCAAGCAGACACAAAATACATCAATCGATTGCAAATTTTCTCAGCTTTCCAATGATATACAACACATTATGTAACTCCACCCATTGCTCAGGTTATTCCCTAGTAAGAGCCCATCTGGAGTTTCTTCCTAACTAGGCTGATTTTAGCCTTAAAACCGAAATTTTCCCTCTGTCCACCCGGACGTCCATGAGATGTTCCCTACCTCCCCGGGCACCAACGCCATCACATTAAGATGAGCAATGAGACAAGCGGCTCTCAGCTTCATGTTGTCCGAGTAGCGATGCGGTGTGACGTACGATATGAGTTCGCTGGAAAAAATGCACATTTGGACATCTGGAGACACCTAGACTTTTTTGACACTTACGTGGTCATTTGAGCCGTCGCATGGGTGACACCGCAACGAACGTAGACCATCGACGCAACCATGATAATATGCGCAAGCAGTTCGGAGTCTTTGTTCTGGAAATTTTGAATTTTCAAAAAAAAAAAATTAAATTTTTTTTTTGAAATTTTTCAAAAAAACTCGATATTAGCACCTTTAAACCTGTAATCGTTTGAATGAGCGTTCAAAAAAAAAATTCAAAAAAAAAAAAAAAATTTCGAAAATTTTTTTTCTGAAATTTTTTCCAAGTTTTCCATCTCATCTTAAACTGGACCAATTCTGATGAATCTTGTACCAATCGATAGGAAATTTCTCGGAGATTCTGAAAATTAAANAACTGGACCAATTCTGATGAATCTTGTACCAATCGATAGGAAATTTCTCGGAGATTCTGAAAATTAAAATTATAGCCAAAAAAAGAACCCACAAAAAGTCCGGCGTTCTCGCCTCTCGGCAGCACCAGCAGCGGGTAGAACATGTATCGCGATTTTTGCGACAATCGATTGATTTCCATCACTTCCGGTCGCTTTCGTTCGGCTCCGAATTTTCGCGTTTTCTGGAACATAAAAAATATAGCCTAGGAACCGACAACTCGGCCATCGAGTTTGGAGAAATGCTATCGCGGTGGGAAAATTTTTGGGCCGTCGAAAATTTTGAACTGTTTTTTTTTTGACAATCCGTGATGATCATAGAAGGTGAACAATCCTTTGATTTTCTCAGGCCTAGGCTTAGGCTAAACGATCTACTAAGGCTCAGGCTTAGCGATCCCATTAGGCTTAGGCTAAGAGATCCTATTAAGCTTAGACTAGGAGATCATTTTAGGCTTAGGCTAAGAGATCATTTTAGGCTTAAGCTAAGAGATCTCCTTAAGCTTAGGCTAAGAGATCCCCTTAGGCGTAGACTTAGCGATTTTCTTAGGCTTAGGCTTAGCGATCCCATTAGGCTAAGCCCGTAAACACTAAGCACAAAAAAAAACACATTAAAATCAAACCTGAGCAATCCGCTTCCTAACGACATCATCAAAGTTGGGCTCGATGGACTCACGCGTCACCCACGTGACATTCGGCCAGTCCATAGAGATGGCCAAAAACTTGCGTGTGGTGCCGTGGACGAACTCCTCGGCGTCCTGGCCGAGCGTTCCCATGATGTCGGCCGCCTGGTGGATGTAGTGAAGGAAGCGGGCCTGCGTTTGGATGCCCTGTCCCGGAGCGATGATGAGACGGACGAGGGCGGGCACGATTTCGGGACGATTCGCGATGATGTGCACGGCGATGTGTTCGCAGGTCTCCGTGAAGTTTTTCGTGCCGAAGTGGTCCTGCAAGGGAGAATCGATGATTCGGAATCGTTAAGACTTGAGATTTTCGCATTTTCGGAGATTCCCAAAGTTCTAGGATTCTTGAAACTGGATCTGGACAATCATTAGTGTTTCAGGTGGCTTCAGAAACCTCCAGAGTCCTTCAGAATCGTCCAAAATCATACAGAGTCCTTCAGAATCCTGCAGATTCTTCCCGAATCTTCTGAAAGCCTCCAGAATGCCTCCACAACGCTTCACGATCGACCTGAACCCTCTAAGACCTCCAGAATCTTTCAAACTCCTTCGGAATCTTCCAGAACCTTCTAGACGTCTTCAGTATTCTCCAGAACCTTCTAGACGTCTTCAGAATCCTGTTAACGTGCTATGAATGCTCCTAAAGCTACCAGAATGCTTTGAAACCCTTTAACACACTTCAGACTCTCCAGAATCCATGAAGAAAGACTGCAGATTTTTTTTTTTGTTTGCTGAGATTTAGAATCACCCCTTTGGGTTTAGCCTAAGCGTTCCCTTTAGGCTTAGGCTTAGCTATCCCTTTAGGCTTAGGCTCAGGCTTAGTTAATTCCTTAGGCTTAGCGATCTTGTTAGGCTTAGGCCTATCCCCAGATTCATGAATCTACAAGTCTCCAAAGAGACATCTGAAGCCTCCAGAATCCTCTGGACTCATTCCGAATTCTTTGAACTGCGCCAGAATCCTCTCGAATCTTCTACACAATCCCCCAGAACCATCTAGAACTCTGCACAGCCTTTCTAGGGTGTCCAGAACTACCGGTATCTTCTAAAAGCCTCCAGAATCCTCCACAACTCTCCAAGACCGATCTGAGCCCTCTAGAATCCTCCAGAATCCTTCAGAATCCTTAACGATCCTTTAGAACCCTCTAGAATCTTTCCGAACCCTTCAAAAACGCTCCTAAACCCACCAACCTGCAAATAAATAACCCTCACAAACAGCTTCTCGGCGATCTCCCTGAATCCAATCGCCTGCCTCCGAATCAGCTCCTTCAACGCGAAGAACGCCGCCTCGAACACCTCGTACTTCTCCCTCTCCAAAAGCATCTCAAAGGCGTCCGCAATGTACGCGGGGGGCGGGACTTTGACGACGCTGGGCTCCGCCTCCGTCGTCTTTCTCGGATTCCTTTCGTTCTCGGGCACTCGATACGCCGGAAAGTCCTCATCGTCATCGGAATCCAGTGGCAGAACGTCTTCTCCTATACGAATCTCTCCATCCTCAAACTCCGCCTCCTCGTCAGAATCCAGACGAAGTCTTCTCGACTGATCCCGTCGCCCTTCCAGCTCCGTGTGCTTCGTCTCTCCGCTTCTAGCCTCCGCATCCTTCTCGTCGGATTCTTCCTCTCGCTTCGTCTCGAGACTCTCGAGTTCCTGATAGTCGGCTTTTTCGCGAGTCTCGTCGAGACCCTCTCGAAGGATGTGCCGCATTTCGTCGAGCCATGCTGAGGCGGTGGTTGTGTCCTGGAAAAGTTGTTGTTGGAGTTTAGGAACGCGGTTTTGAAACGTCCTACGTGCAGTTTCGAAACGTCTCGGTTTTGAAAGGGCCCGGTTTCGAAGCGTCAAAAAGACCAGGATAGGGACACTTTAAAACCAGGAAGTTTCGAAACCGAGACGTTTCAAAACCGTGGAATTCAGACAAACGGGACGTTCTGTAACTGTCAAGTTTCGAAACGAGGAAATTTCGAAACCGGGACATGTCGAAACCGAGTAGTTTTGAAACCAGGACATTTCCGAACCGGATCGTTTCAAAACCCAGCCGATTTCAAAACCCAGGAAATTTCAAAACTGGGACATTTCGAAACCCCGGTCGTTTCAAAACCGAACCCGAGACTGGCCATTTCAAAACCCGGGACATTCTGCAACCAGGGAGATTCCAAAACCGGGACATTTCAAAACTAGGTCATTTCAAAACTGGGTAGTTTCATAACCGAGACATTTCGAAACCGGGAAAATTGAATATCGAGACACTCCGCAACCCGGACACTCCATAACTGGACATTTCGCAACCAACCTCTTCCTTAACCTCCACTGGCTTCGGTGGTTTCTCGCCGGCTCCAGGCGGCAAGTGCTTCTGAGCAATCTCCCCAAGCGTCTCATTAATGAGAAGTGCACTTTGAATGTGCGTGGGCAGAAGGCTCGCTCGGGTGTGAAATCCGTTCATGGAGAGCAGGAACAGGTCGCTCCACGGAATGCTAGAAGACGTGGGAGGCGATCTGAAAATTCTGAATTCAGACGACGTCATCTGGAGATTCAGAATCCCCCTCAGACTCCGCCCCCTTACCTCGACAAAAACAAGAAAATCGAGTAGAGAATCAACCGAACCAGATGACGTTCCTGGGGTTCTGTCGAGTTTCGGGCAAAGTTCACATCGGACCACAGCTTCAGGGAGGTCTGAAAATCGAGAGACTATGCAAACGCGCTCCATGGAACTCAATCTGCTTCGGAATTTGACGTGGCCTAACTTTCGCACTGGAGAAAGCTAGGTCATCATTTGAAAATTTGGAGTTTTTTGAAATTCGAAATTTAAAAAAATTTTCGAAATTTTTTTTTTGAAATTCGAAATTTTTAAAAAATTTTCAAATTTTTTTTGTCTAAATCGCTCTACTGCACATCTTCACTATGACCAAGGGAAAACACGCTCCATCGCACACCCCGATTCTCAATAGAGCGGAAATTTCACCTCGAACAACTCCACGGCTCTTTCCTCACTCGTCGCGTGCACAAAATCCACCAGAATCCTCAAATTCCGAGTCTTCAGAATTCGCTGAAACGGAAGCTTCACCATGACCACCCTCCTCAGAGTTCCCGTCAACACCCTCGTCTCCAGACACCTCCTCAGCACGTCTTCAGACCTCGCCGTCAAAAACAACGAGGTCAACAGTGCCTCGTGAACCTGAACACCGAGATCCGAGGGTTGTTGGAAAAGGACCGATGTGATGTGTCGCCAGACGTCGTCGAATGGCTCGACGTCGCCGATGAATCGCATGATTCGCGGGAGAAGGGTTTCGCGGCCGCCGGAGATGAGCATGGAGACGATGCGCAGGCTCGGAGCGTTTTTCTGTTGTTGAAGACGTGCGTGGGCGAGAAGCAGCGATTGCTGGATTCCCTGCAGGACGTGGGTCTGAAAAATATGGTTGAGGGATGATTTGGCGCGCTTTTTTGAGCGCCGGTAGATCAAAAATTCGATTTGATCTACCTTTTTCTGAGATCGAGTAAAACCGGATTTTTGATCTACCGGAAGCTAAAAAAAGCGCCCAAAATCCGATTTGATCTACCCAAAGACAAGCTAAAAGAGAAAAGCAGATTTCGCGCGCTTTTTTGAGCGCCGGTAGATCAAAAGTTGAAATTTGACCATTTCCGTCGGATAAACCTCCGCTAACACTTCGGCTCATGTTGGCCAAGAATTTTTGTTGATCATCGATTTTTTGCTCAAAAGTTCTGTGGTACCGATCAAAAATCAGAGGTAGATCAAAAATGGTCATTTTGATCTACCGAAAGCTAAAAAAAAGCGCGCGAAACTTTTTTTTCAGATTTCGCGCGCTTTTTTAGCGCTGGTAGATCAAAAGTTAAAATTTGACCATTCCGGTCGGATAAACCTCAGCTCACACTCCGGAAGAGACTTTTTGTCGATTATCGATTTTTGGCTCAAAATGTTTTTTATTACCGATCAAAAATTAGAGGTAGATCAAAAATGACCATTTTGATCTACCCGGGGCGAAAAAATGGCTTTTTTGCCCACCTTCAACGCTTCCTTCACGCCATCGATGTACTTGACATGATCCTCGGTGGCCGCTTTTGCGAGGCAATTTGAAATTTTCTCCGGAAGATTTTGGCACGCTTTGGCGAAATCATGGTAGAGCTCGATGGATTCTTCTGGAAAAATCGATACTTTGGGTGAAAATTTTGAGATTTTGGGTGAATTTTGACTCGAAAAACGAGTCGATTATCGATTTTTGCTCGATTATCGATTTTTGACCTGCAACACCATCAACTATTGATTTTTCGCCGCCTAAAATATCGATTATCGATTTTCGCTTCCATATCGTCAATTACCAAATAATCGCCGGAAAAGATATGAAAAAAATGGGTTGGATCAATTTTTCTGCGTTTTCTGGCTTGATTATCGATTTTTGTCTCGAAAATTGTCCGATTATCGATTTTTGAGCTCCGTCCCCATCGATTATCGATTTTTCGCTTATAAACACTCAATTATCGATTTTTCGCTCTCAAAATGTATCGATTATCGATTTTCCTTACCATCTCTATCTCTAACTCCCAAACTGTTCTCGATGATCGTCTCCATTCGCTTCTCGACCACATATTTCAGCCATTGCAACACCGTCATCACGTCTCGAAACGACGTGGAGTGAGTCGTCGAGCTGACCGACGACATGGATTTGGAGAATCCGATGAGCGATTGAAGCGGGCATTGGGTGTCGAGGACGGGCAGCAGGGTGGTGAAGTACTGGAAATGATGGGAAAAAATGATTGAAAATTGACTATTAAAAGGGTCAGAATCGTCCAGAATCCACTGAAATCCACCGAAATCTATCGAAAATCTCGGTTTTTTTTCTTCTAAAATTTCGATTTTTTTTCCATTTTTTCTAGATTCTTGGGCAGTTAATCGAACTGGGGAACGAACAAGCGAAAAAAATTTTTCGGAAAAATTTCGAAAAAAAAAATTTTTTTTGCGAATAATTTTGTAAGGGATATTCTATCCCTTAGTTAGGTAATCATAATTAGCGTACGGATACAGCTCCGATACAATCTGAGACTCTCTAGTTTGATGTTCTCCTTTGAACCCATGACGCATCGTCATGCCTCTGACATCAAAGGAGGAAACATTCCTCAGTCAATCTGTCCAGGACAGATTGAGCCGCACTCTCCGCGGCACACACACTCTCTCCCAGACCATCTCATGAGACCATTCTTTCAGGAGCCGACCGTCATGGCACGCCACCCCCGCCGGATTCTGGAATTCGACGATGTCATCACTCTCTCTCTCTCCGTCTCCTCAAACCGCCCAATGCCGATGGATTCTCCCAGGCCCCTTATTCTCGTTTCCCCGTTCTCATCATTTTATCTCCCCTCGCCCCGCCCCTTTATCAAAGGACTATAAAACGATTCGTAGAGCTCTCTCGAGAGATCTCTTTTCCCTTTATGCTCTGAACTTTTCCCTTTGACTCTTATACGCTCTTCTTTCGAAACTCAATAAACCCTATCGACTCAAAATCCCTGTTCTAAGTATGAAAAGAGCGGGTTCCCAATAGGGGAACCGCAAGACTCTTTAGTATTTTGAAATTTTACATTTTCATCGCCGACTTCATGATGATATGGAAGTTTTCTGAAAATTTTCAGCGTTTTTTTGAATTTATAAGCATTTAAAGCCTTATTCAGAATCCCCTCAGATTCCTCGCAGAATCCTTCAGAATCTTTCAGAAAATTCCGGGTTTTTTTTCGAATTTTTGAAAATTCCAGAAGATTTTTCATCAAAATTTTGAGAAAATCTCGATTTTCAATCACTTCAACTCTTCGTTTTCGAGCGAAAATATCGTTTAAAATCAATTTCAAAATTTTAAAATTAAAAAAAAAAAATTTTTTTTTTGCAATTTTTTTCTCTATTTCGGGTTATTTTCCCTCATTTCTAGATCAATTTTCAGCGATTTTCTCGAATTTTCAGTTCATTTTTTCTAATTTTTGCATTTCTACCTCCTTATCCGTCAAAAACTTGCTGAAACAATCGATCGACTCGCAAAACTCGCGCACCGCATTCGGATACTTCTTCGGGTCCTGAAAATTGGATTTTTTCTTGAATTTTTGGCTCAAAATTTCGAATTTTTTCGCCCACCTTCACAACATCATTGACAATCTGAAACAGCACCGCCCGCTCTGTAATCGCTTCGAGCCGTAAGCGAAGGCTCATCTTGCTGAAAAGGCTGAAAATTGAAAATTCGAAACAAAAAATTAAAATTTCAAAAAAAAAAGTAGATATTCAAAAGATTCGAGATACTTTTAAAAGTTTCCAGGTGAAAAATTGAAGAAAAAAAAACATTTCAGAAAATCGAAAATGTTTAAAAGATCACAAAACGATTCATTGAGATTCGTAGTCAAATAGCCAAAAAAATTGATATATAATATATTTTTGAAACACGGAGCGAGAAGAAAAAAACCCGAAAATAGAATGAATAAGTTATGGGAATTCAGAATCCGTCTTCAGAATCCAGAATCCTCTTCAGAATCCTCTTCTAGGATCCACGCCGTCGCGTCTTCTCCTGACGACGTTGGTGATGATGGTGATGAGGGCGATCCTGGCTGCGTCGCTTCCGACGATAGCGACGACGACGTTTCGAGGAATCTATTTCGGAATCTGATTCCGACGATGAGGAGGAGGAGGCGGAGTCGGAGGAGGATTCGGAGTCTTCAGATGAGGAAGAGGAGGCTGAAAAAATGAAGATTTTGGGTTAAAAATGGACATTTATGTGGCTGTTAGACCTGTTTTCAGTCATTTTCGACCACTTTAAAGGTCGGAAATTGATTAAAAATGAGAACTTAGACCTTTTTTCAGTCAAATTTGAAGTTTTTCCAGGTAGAACTCATTGAAATTTACCTCTATGAAGGTCGAAAACCGGCTAAAAATGAGTTGAAACCTCCAAAAAACGATTTTTTAATGGATTTTGGACAATTTTCAGGGAATCTTGAACGGATTTCAGTCGTTTTCGGACCGTTTTTCAGCGCATTTCGACTCATTTCTTGGCTGTTAGACCTGTTTTCAGTCAAATTTGAACTTTTTCCAGTGAGAATGGATCGACATCGACCATTTTGGAGGTCGGAAATCAACTAAAAATGAGTCGAAATCTCGAAAAATCGAGTTTTTAGTCGATTTTGGACAATTTTCAGGGAATCATGAACGGATTTCAGTCGTTTTCCTTGATTTTCAGCTCTTCTTGACGTCTGAAAATCGATTTCTAGGCTCAAAATGGTCCTGTTTAGGGTCAAAATGGTCCTTTTCAGGGTCAAAACGGTCATTTTTGGGTAAAAATTGTCATTTTCAGGGTCAAAAATCGACTTTTTAGGGTTCAAATTTGATTTTCATTGGCCTTTGCACCAGTTTTAGTCACTTTTAGGCCCTCCAAACTCACTATCATGCCGATTGATGCGCTTCTTCCTACTACTGCTCTTTCCCTTCCTTTCCTTCCCCTGCTTCTCCTTCTTCCCCTTCTTCTCCCCCACCGACGCCTTCATCTTCTCCTTGAGCCGCTCCCTCATGCGAATCTCTCGCTGCTGCAGCAGCGCCTGTCGCAGCGCGTCCTCCTGCTCCGCCGGCTGCTCGGCGAGCTCCTTGATCTTGCTCAACTCTCCAGCCAACTTGTCCTCCTCCTTCCGCTTTCGGCGCTCCTCGCGCGCCTCGATCTTCTCGAAGAGGAACCGGAGAAGACGGACGCCTTCGAGACGGCGATTCGCCGCGGCGCGTTGCTCCGCATCTAGTCGCTCCTGCTCCTGACGTCGTTTCTCCTCTTCGGCCATTCGCTCGAGCTCTCGCTGCAAATTCGAGATATTGACAGGGTCTAGAGGATTTAGCGAGGCTTTAGAATCCTTTAGAATCCTTCAGAACTCTCCAAAATTCCACAGAATCGCTTAGGATTCTCCAGAATTCTCTAGGATCTCTAGAACCCTTTAGACTCCTCCCTAGAACCCTCAGAATCCGTCAGAAGCCTTCAGACGTCTATAGACTTCATTGGAATTTTCCAGAATCTTTCAGACTCCTCTAGAACCCTCTAGAATACTTCAGAATCCTCCAGAATCTTTTATAATCCTTTCGAAGCCTTTACACTCTCACAGAATCCTTCAGAACCTATCCAGAACCCTCTAGAGTTCTCCAGAACCCTTCTGAGCTCTCCAGACGCATGCAGAATCCTTCAGATTCTCTATAAACCTCTAGAATCCTCTAGAATCCATCAGCCTCCCTCAGAATTCTCCAGAATCCTCCCCTACCTTCTCCCGTCGCTTCCTCTCTCGATCTTCTCGTCGCTTGTCCTTCTCCGCCTCCTCTTCCTTAATTTTCAGCTCTTCTTGACGTCTGAAAATCGGGGATTCTTAGGGTCAGAATGGACATTTTCAGGCTCAAAATGGCCAATTTTAGGTTCAAAATGCTCATTTTCAGAGTGGAAATGGTGATTTTCCAGCTCAAAATAGTCATTTTCAGGTTCAAAATGCTCATTTCCAGGTTCAAAATGGTCATTTTTAGACTCAAAAAGGTCATTTTTGGGGTCAAAATGGTCCATTCAAAATGGTCCATTCAAAATGGCCATTTTCAGTGTCAAAATGATCAGTTTTAGGGTCAAAATTGTCATTTTCAGACTAAAAATGATCATTTTTAGGGTCACAATTGTCATTTTCAGGGTCAAAATGGTCTTTTTCATGGTCAAAAGAAGTCATTTTTAGACTCCAAATTGCCAATTTCAGGCTTAAAATTGTCATTTTCGGGGTTAAAAAAGTCATTTTTAGGTTCCAAATGGTCATTTTCAGGTTCAAACTTGTCATTCAGACTCAAAAATCGACTTTTTAGAATCAAATTTTGATTCCAGACCCAAAATTTTCCCTCTCAAATCACTCTCACTTCGCATTCAACACCTCCTCCTCCAGCCGCAACTTCTCCAACTCGATTTGCCGTCGCTCGTCGGCCCGTCTCGCTATTATCGTCTCGCTGAGATGTCTGGATCGATCGAAGTCCACCTGGAAAATCCGGGGGAAAAATTCGTCTAGATTCACGGAAAATTCCAGAAGAACCCACCTGCAGAGTGGCGTCGTTTCAGGGGGGCGAGACACACAGGACCGTTGTGGCGCGGGCGTATGCAATTTTCAGAGTCAATTTGTTCAGAAAATCACTTTTTTCATACTCAGAATACTTCAGAATACTTCAGAATCCTTCAAAAATGTGCGAAAAACTTCAATTTCCTTACCCACCTTGATCATCGCCTGAAAGAAGCGTCCGTCGATTCGTTTCGCCCATTTCCGATTGCGTAGCGAGTCCATGGCGGTGGCGAATCCCTTGTACTCCATGTACTGGACGTAGGCCTCGAAGAAGACGTCCTGGAAATAGTTTTATGGTAAAATATTGGTTCAAAATGTAAAAAATGACCCAAAAATGCTGAAAAATGGCCCCAAAATGCTGAAAATTGATCGAAAAATCGTGAAAATTGGACGCAAAATTGAGATTTTCAAATCGATTTTTCATAGTTTTCAGGCTTTTTGGGTCATTTTTAGGACTTTTAGACCGTTTCTCATGACTCCCAAGCCATTTTTAGCGACTTCCCAGTGCTGGAAAATATGAAAAATGATCCAAAAATGCTGAAAATTGGTAGAAAAATCGTGAAAATTGGACAGAAAATTGAGATTTTCAAATCCATTTTTCATGGTTTTTGATTCATTTTTAGGACTTCTAGACCGTTTTTCATGATTTCCTAGCCATTTTTAGTGATTTCCCAGTCTTCGAAAATATGAAAATTGGTCGAAAAATCGTGAAAATTGGACAGAAAATTGAAATTTTCAAATCCATTTTTCACGATTTTCGGGTCATTTTTAGGCCTCATAGACTACTTTTCATGACTTCCAAGCCATTTTTAGCGTCTTTCGAGTCCTGGAAAATATGAAAATTGATCGAAAAATCGCGAAAATATGTCCGAAAATTGAGATTTTCAAATCCATTTTTCACGATTTCCGGTTCATTTTTAAGACTTTTAGACCGTTTTTCACGATTTCCAAGCCATTTTTAGCAACTTCCCAGTCCTGGAAATTTCGAAAAATGGCCCAAAAATGCTGAAAATTGATCGAAAAATCGTGAAAATTTGACAAAAAATTGAGATTTTCAAATCCATTTTTCACGATTTCCGGATCATTTTTAGGACTTTTAGACCGTTTTTCACGATTTCCAAGCCATTTTTAGCGACTTCCCAGTCCTGGAAACTATGAAAAATCGTGAAAAATCGACTCAAAATTGAGATTTTTTGAGTCATTTTTAGGACTTCTACACCGTTTTTCATGATTTCCAAGCCATTTCTTGCAATTTCCAAGCCATTTTTAGCAATTTTCAAGCCATTTTTAGCAATTTTCAAGCCATTTCTAGCGATTTCCAAGCCATTTTAACAAATTTCCCACCTGTCCGAGCCCAAAACCCTTCTGCTGAATACCCGAGACTTTCGAGCTCATCTGAGCCCTCAACGGATCACAAATGGGAATATCGACGGCTCGAACGGCGCCGAACGCCTCCATCGCCACGCGAAGACGCCGTTCCGAGGGGAGATCGTTGTAGCCGTCCTGGAAATCCGAGCATTGGAGATTTTTGGCGGGGAACTCAAAAAATCTTACACAAAACCATTTCACCGGGATTTTCGCCAAATAAACGGTATCCGGACGCTCGCCGGGCTTCGTCTCGTCGATTTTGTTCTTCATAAACCAGACATCCCAATCGTGGCGGCCCGGAAAATCCAGTTTCGCCTCCTTCGTCTTTACTTTCAGCGGCTCGGCGAATCCCGACACTTTCATCGAGAAGCCGTCGAGAATCTTCATCGTTTTCTGCATGATTCCCAGCGATAACAGTTCCGCTTCGAATATCACACTATCAATGTTGCTCTCCTTCACTTTACACGAGTCCATTTGAATCGGATCGATGGCGCGTTTCAGGCGTTCCATTAGGTCCCAGTTGGAGATCGACTGGCCCGGTATGGTCATCTGAAAGTTGGACAGTGAGATTCGCCGCATTTTTCTGCACATTTTGAATCTAAATTTGCCGGAAAAAGCTTCGAAAAAACTTTTGAAAATTTGAATTTTCAAATTTTTTCAAAAATAATTTTCGAATTATTTTTTTTTCGATTTTTATTGCTTTAAACATTAAAAAAGACTTACTTTTGGCAACACCACTGTAATCTTGATAATCGCCATGGGTTTCAAATACAAATGTTGTGCCTGATTGAAATCCTCGGCTTCGGCGCCCAAATAATCCAGTGCTGCCGGCAAATTCCTCGTCATTTTTTCGATATTTTTTTTTGCCGAAGATTCTAGATTTTCAGCTTGAATTTCACATAAATACAGCTGAATTTTTTCCAATAAGCGAAAAAAATCCAATTTCTTTTCGACTTGTCCACGAGGAGTCCGAGCGCTTCGGGGGTCACCGATTATTTTGGGTTTCTAGGCCATTCGTGGCGAGACCCGGGGGTCGTGTACTCCTCGAGGACAAGAGGTTTCATGTGATTTTTTGCAAGTTTCGACACTTTTCTGGATGTTTATGTTGATTTTTAGTATTTTTTGACGGATTTTCTTAATTTTAATATGAAATATGTAGTTTCTGATTGTTTTTTACCCTATTGAACCCCAAAAACTCCCCATTTCATGTCAAATTCTCCCAGAGACATGAGCCACCAACAAACCGCTTCGAGCACCGCCACCACCACTGTCACAGTCGAACAACCGCCGCCACAACCACAGGAAGAGAATCTCGTGCTTCACCTGAGCTCCCGGCCGGCGACCACCGAACGACGTCACGTCGTGTGGGCCACCGAGACCGTCGACAACGAGGGAATGGGCAAGAAGAAGAGCAAGTGCTGCTGCATCTACAAGAAGCCGAAGAATTGGCAAGACTCGAGCTCCGACTCGGATTCCGACTGCGAGACGGGCCATTGTCGTGGCCACGTGGAACAGAAGAAGCCGGATGGAGAGGCCGGCAGCTCTCATTGATTTTTCTTCCCCCTTCTCCTGAATTTTCAATGTACTTCTTTTTTCTTCATTCCCCTTCTCATTTTGTGCATATTCTCGTTTCGCTTCGCTAGAGAGCTATTTAAAAACTATAAATTATCCCAATAAACACATTTTCAAGGCATGCCGGCCTCCGATGACGTACTCTTCGACGACGTCGTCGCCGTCCTCAACAAGATCCGCCGCACGTCGAATCTCAAATCCAAGCAGGCGAATTTTCAGAAAAGCTTCGATTCTTGGAAATCTGCCTGTAAACGCTGAAAAAATACGCTCAAAAATCTGAAGTTTTCCAAAAATTCAGGCGAAAATCCCACTGAAATGTTCCCCATCCTTCGGCTCTTCGTGTCGGACTACGAGCGCTTTCGGAAGTTCGACATGGGCGCCACAAAGTTGGCCAGTTTTCTGGCCAAAACGTTTCACGACGTCCGCGCGGATTATGTGGCCAAGATTCCGAAGGATGCGACGCAGGCGGCTCGGCAGTTGGCCGAGAGGATCAGCGAAGAGTATCGCACCGAGAACGATGAGTCGGGCGTAGTGAACGTTGGAGAGCTGAACGAGTTTTTGGATTCTTTGGCGCAAGGGCCGATGGATGATCAGAATAGTTCGTTTTTGAGCAGGAGGGAAATCGAGAAAATTGGCTAAAAATCAGTGGGAATGGACCGGAAAAGGCTGAAAATGACCGAAATTTCTCCAAAATCGACTGAAAATCCCGAAAATTCGTCGTAAAATTTGAAAACCAAGCAAAACCAAAAATACACTTGGACGTTCGAATAAAAAGAGACACAGACAGAGAAACAGATTTTCGGCGAATTTTAGTGAATTTCGTTGTCAATTTTCATGAATTTATCACTCAAAAATGTTCCTAATAACTAAAATTTAGTCTAGAAGTTCTAGAAAATTCGAAAAAATCGCTCTAAACCCAAAAATGTAGCTGGAAATCTGGAGAGACAGAAACACAGAGAGAGACGCTGATTTCATGCGATTTTTGGTCAATTTTGATGATTTTCGACTCGTTTTCAGTGAAATCAAGGTTGTTCTTGTGTTAAAAATCCTTAAAAAAATCACGAAAATTGGCCCAAAAATCAAAAATTCACATGAAAATCCGGGCAAGCAGAAGCACAGACAAGTCTAGACAGATTTTACGCGTTTGGGCGATTTTCAGTCGATTTCAGAGCGTTTTCGGTCGATTTTCACAAATTTTCGACTCGAAAATGCCCAAAATCACTGAAAATTGTAATTTTTTCAGCGAAAAACTTTCGATTTTAGGGCAATTTTCATCGAATCTAGGTTTCTCAATTTCCAGAACGCGAAAAAATGTCTCGGCTCGTTCGAAAGTGCTCGGAGGACGAGCTCGAATGGATCTTCAACATCATCCTTCGGAACGTCGAGTCGGCGCTGGGCTCGCCAAGCAACAAGCTCCTCGACTGGGTGTCCCCCTCAGCGTGTGCCATCTGGGCGCAGACGCACGATTTGAAGGCGGTGTTGAGTGGGAAACTTTCTGGGTCATCAGATGACGTGGCGACGTCTTCGGAAGGCGACGACGATGAGCATCTGTTCAAGATATGGACGCCGATGCTGCTGCAGAAGCAGAAGCGCGGCGATTGGTATGCGAATGTGAGCGAAAAACTGGAAAAATCGATAAATTTTTTGAGTTTAGATCGAAAAATTCGGCGGCTCCAAATTCTTCCTTCAAGTCAAATTCGACGGCGAGAATGTGCTGCTGCACAAGAGGGGAAATGAGTATAGATGGTTTACAAGGAATAATAACGATTTCTCCAAGGAATACGGAGACTCGTCGATGGCCATCGGCAAATTGTCCAGTCGGATTCACTCGTATTTTCATAAGGACTGCGAGTCGGCGATTTTCAACTGTGAACTCATGCTTTGGGATAAGAAGACCAAGAAGTTGTGTAAGGGAGGCGATTCTGAATAGCTGACGTCTTCTAAAAATTGCAGGCCGTCACAACGACGCCGGGACCACATCGGACGCCCAAGTGCTATCGTTTCGACACGTCAAACCCGACGATAATCAGCAATTGAGTTAGTGTCGAAATTTTGAATTTGAATTCCCGCCAAGCCATATTCCAGCCGTCATCCTATTCGACTTGCTCTATCTGAACGGCAAGCCGTTCTTCGGCGCGCCCCTTCATCAGCGACTCGAGATGCTCAAAATTGCTCCATTAAAGAAGGAGCGCGAGGATACGATATTCGTGGCGAAGCACGAGGAGGCGAGTCGGAAGTAGGCGGAGGATTCTGGAACCCCAAAAAAATCGATTTTTTTCCAGAGAACAAATCCAAGCATTCTTCGAGACCGCCATGACGAACAACGAAGAGGGCATCGTCGTCAAACGTTGGGACAGTGTCTACCTCAAAGGACAACGAAGCGCCGCGAACGGCTGGTTCAAGCTAAAACCATCGGCGTCTAAAGATTGCGACCTCGATCTGGCGCTCGTCGCGATTCACCCGCGCGCCGCGAGAAACGGCAAAACGCTCTATAGATTCGCCGCCTTCGACGAGCGAACCCAAAACTACAAGCTGTGCCTCGGCTGCTCGTACGGTCTCACCAAAGACACCCATGAGGCGATCCGTTTCGAGTGCGGACAGTTGCTCGAGGAGGCTCCGGATGAGCTCACGCACTATGGAAAACGCCCCAAGAACATCGCGAGAGGCGAAGGAGGGTATATCGATTTCGAGCGTTGGCAGGTGATCAAAATCACGTCGAATGGAGTGAGAAATGGGAAGCTCGTGGATCCGGTGATGCGAGAGTGGCGCGTCGACAAGCCCGTGGATCAGATCAACACTTGGGAGGAGTTCACCGACTATTCAAAGGTGGGGGAACTAGGTTTTTTGTGGTTCCATGGGTTTGGATTTCTAGGTCATCATTTTGGGGTTCTAGGGCGTGATTTTGAAGTTCTGGGTCACGATTTTTAGAAACTATGTCATGATTTTTGGAAACTAGGCCATGGATAAGAAAATCTAGGTCACGATTTTCGGAAACTAGGCCTTGATTCTGGGTTTCTAGGTCATGATTCGGGGTTTCTAAGTCAAGATTTCGAACTTTCAGGATGTGATTTTGGGTTTCTAGGTCATCATTTTGGGATTCTAGACCATGATTCTGTGTTTCTAGGCCATGACTTTAGACTTAAAGATCATAAATCTGAAGCTCTAGGTCACGATTTTTGGAATTTAGGTCATGATTCTTGATTTCTAGGCCATGATTCTGGGTTTCTAGGTCATGATTCTGTGTTTCTAGGCCATGACTTTAGACTTAAAGATCATAAATCTGAAGCTCTAGGTCACGATTTTTGGAATTTAGGGCATGATTCTCGGTTTCTAGGCCTTGATTCTGGGTTTCAAGGCCATCTTCTTATGATTCTAGGCCATAATTTTGAGACTCTACCCCATTGCATTTCAGAAGGTGCAAGACTGCAAACTGGGCGACGAGGTTGCCGATAGTGACAACGACGAAGAGGAGGCGGAGGACAAGAAGCCGGACCCGTTGAAGGTGGAGAGGATCACCAGGAAGGCGATACATCAGTGTAAGATTCTGAAGCTTCTAGCCTGCTTCAAACGAGTCCAAAATCTTCTGGAAACTTTTAGAATCGTCTCGAAACTCTCTCTCCGGTAATCCATATACCTATATTCACATTTTCAGCGGCTCCTGTGAAGTTGAAACGTGCCAAACTCGAAACCAGCTTGTCTGGGGTCGAGGTCGCTGTACTTCAGGGAACCTCGGATGCGGTTCGTCGGAAGTGCGAGGAGATTCTGAAGCACTTTGGAGCCAGTGTGGTGAAGGGGATCAGTGAGTTTGCGGAGGGGAGTTGGAATCTGGAAGTGTATAGAGTAGTCAAACCACTCAAAGTAGTCAGAGTCTCGGAAACCTGAACTCAAATGTCAGAGAACATCGGCGTTGTGTAAGACAAGACAACGCCGATGTTCTCATTGAGAGCTAGGCCACGGCCTAAGATCCGACACAGATCCTCGGCCACACACACAGTGATATCTCACCACGAAAACAGAACACGAATCGAAACCCCTTTGTTCTTTTTTTTTCCATTTTCAAGATTTCAAAATGCTCCATTCCACACCAAAACCGATCGTAAATAAATCACTTCAAGCCAATCGGATTCTTCGGATTCTCGCCTGCGATCACTTGAGATTATCCTTAGCTATCCTCTTCTTGTTCTTATTCGTCTTGTTCTGGCCCGTTCTACAACCACTTCAATTAATGACTACCGAGCCGCCAGATGGTTGGCGGGGAGGGACGACACTTGTATTCTATTTATCATTCTTTCTTCTTCTTCTTCTTCTTCTCCGTGTCGAACTTGTCAGAAGATTCAGAATCAGAAGTAGAAGAGGACTAATGGAATCTGAAGGATTTGAGGAGGGAAGGATAACAAGATAGTTTACAATAGAGTCTGACTGAAATCAGGGGACACAGCGAAGACCTGAAGATGGTCTAATAACCTGAGCAATGTTACGTAATTGGAAACATCGATGTGTGAATCAGAAACACTCGCTTCTAAGGAAGTGAATTTCAAATTTGCTCAAATTGGCGCCAACTCGAAATCCAGCTCTCTAGGGAATAACCTGAGTAATGTTTGGAGAGACAAAATGTGTTGCTTATCATTGGAAAGCTGAGAAAATTTGCAATCGATTCATATATTTTGTTTCTGCTGCCGACTCGGCATTCTCGAGAAAATTGAATCTGAAGTTCATAAACCCAGATTTAATTTTCTCGAGAGTTCCGAGTCCGCAACAGAAACAAAATATATCAGTCGATTGCAAAATTTCTCAGCTTTCCAGTGATGTACAACACATTTTGTCTCTCCAAACAGTGCTCAGGTTATTCCCTAGTGAACTCGATTTTGAGTTGGCGCCAATTTGAGCGAATTTGAAATTGACTTTCTTAGAAACGAGTGTCTCCAACTCCCCAAAACCAAGGCCTCAAATTTCAGACTGAAATTTTGCAGCCCCCTCCACCCAACTCTGCATCGCGACCGCTCCGAAACCAACGCATCCCAAGACGGCACAAGCGATCGCCTCCAACACGTGCACCATTCTGAAACCCGCCTGGCTCGAGCGATGCAACAAGGACGATCTGATTCAGCCGTGGACCGATTCAGAAGTGTTCCACGTGGTCGATGGAGGATTCGAGGTCGAGAATCCATAATGAACGTCCCCGCTGTTTTCTTACTATTATGATTCCTGTATCATCATGATTCCTCTCTTTTTTTCTTATCTCATCATCTCTTCCTTTCCTTTTCCCCTTCCTAACACTCCTAATTTGTCTTGTTATATAACTGTATGTGTCAAATGCGATATATGAATGAATGTTTATGATTGGGTCGTAAATTGTGCCTTCTCTCTCGCGCATTCGTGAGATTTGGAACACTGGGATGGGGGAGGAGATTAGAGATGGTATCAAGACTCGGTTGGGGTTTTTTCCTGGAATGGGAAATGTTGGAGAGGAAAGTTTTCAATTCTCGAGACAACTCCGAAAACTGGGGTTTGAAGAATCCGAGGGACGTTTCGAAACTGAGACGGTTTAGAACCGGGACAGTCTAAAGAATGATGTTTTTAGACGAAGTGACTGTTTTCGTTCTGAAATTTCTGGTTCTGAAATTTCGCAGTTTTGAAATGTCTCGGTTCCGTAAAGGATCGCAAGAATGAAGATAATTGGACGTTAGTTTTTGCCTTTCCAATTGTTGAAATTTCGAAGGATTTTGGACTTTTGGATATCGCTTGTCTGCAATTCTGAAAATTTCAGAACAAGAATATTTATTTTCTGACTTTCACATTTTGGAACAAAAGTTAAACACTATCTCTTGAACTCTTGAAGATTTTTTTTCAAAGTTTGAAATCAAAAATTTACCATATTATCTAATTAGAAGGTTCTGACTCTTTGACTGACTCAAACACTGTCTGAAAATGACTCTGAGTAACAATAAAGTTCACTACCTCTAGAGTACCCTTGCAACAGTTTCCGCTTGACAGGGGTCAACTTTGAGGACTTCAAAAAATGATTCTCAACAATCCGATTTTTATAAAACTTAGTGAGTGTATTAAGCAACTCTAGATCTTCATTTTTGTAGTTGACAACTTTTGTTGAAAATCACTGTGAAGCCAGATACGCCGAGAATTGCTGAATTCACAGGAAATTTCAGCAAACTTGGATAGTCATGAACCATTTTTTGAAGTCCTCCAACAAAGAGGTTACCATAAATTTTGGGTTGGACTTCTCTCATAAACTGGGCCAAGGCGAAATCGACCTTACAGATTCAGACAATGAAACGAAAATCAACAAATTGTACCGGTGATTCGATTTACGAGCTCACAAAGTTGAATCCAACAGTAATATTGAAGGTAGATCTTTGGGAGGATAGAATTTCACGTCAAATATTAGTATAGGATTCAACTTTGCGAGGTCAAAACTCAAATCACAAGAACATTTTGCTGATTTTGATTTCAGAATCTAAATCTGTGGGGTCCATTTCACCTTGACCCAGATTATGCGGAGAACTTGAACCCCAGAACTCATGCAGTCTCCTTGTAAATTGAAATTGTGAACTTCAAGAATTGTTTTTTCGGCACTTCAAATTCAATTTTCTTGAGAATTCAAAGTCTGCCGGAGACGCAAAAAATATCAATCGATTGCAAATTTTCTCAGCTTTAAAATGATGTAAAACACATTTTGTAACTCTAACCATTGCTCAGGTTATTCCCTGATGAAGTCTGTGCACCTCAAAATCGATATTCCAGTTGACTTTAGGGATTGATTTCTGAAGGATGGCAAGACTCTGAAACATGCTGATGCTTATTTGAAGATTCTTGGGAGATTCTGTAACCCCTTTTCAATTTCGATCCCTCATTTTTCGATTCCAATCTCTCTCTGCCCTGAAATTCTTCGGAGACATCGCTTCGTCATCATGCGACACACACACACCAACACTTTTCGAAAAATACCAAACAGCAGCAGCCAGCAGCAGAAGAGGAAGAAGAGGAAGAAGAAGACACCGATCAATTTTCG
This sequence comes from Caenorhabditis sp. 40 LS-2015, assembly GCA_900536305.3. Taxonomy (NCBI): domain Eukaryota; kingdom Metazoa; phylum Nematoda; class Chromadorea; order Rhabditida; family Rhabditidae; genus Caenorhabditis; species Caenorhabditis tribulationis. The sequence goes on from LR543380.1 coordinate 212,620, forward strand.
ACACGACGACGAAGACACACACACACACACAACTGACACTCAACTACACCACCAGGGGGTGGGGAGGAGGAGGGGAAGGGATTACGGTAGGCATTTTGAAAGAGATGGAGAAGGTTCGAGTCAAGAGAGAGGGAGAGAGAGAGAGAGAGAGAGAGAGAGAGAGAGAGAGAACGGTGGGAACACACATTACATGAAGTGATATGATTTCTAACTTTTCCCCTCCTCACTTTGACCAAATTTGTTTCGTTTCGGTTTTTGTAACAGATTCAGTGCTTTTGGTGATCTTGGCCAACTTTGAGCAACTGAAAACGTATGTTCCAATTACTCGATTTCTATAAAACTTGGTGAATGTATCAAGCAAATCTAGATCTTCATTTTTGTAGTTGACAACTTTTTACGAAATTTGCAATCAAGGCAGTTATGTCGCGTTGAAGATAATTGGTCCGAAAAAGTTCTAAGAAAGGTTCAATTTCGCTAACTCACTTCACAGCAATTTTCAGAAAAAGTTGACAACTAACAAAATGTTCCTCATAAAGTCAGAAACATTTTGTTTGTTGACAACTTTTTGATATCTCACCAAGCCGCTTGGCCAAGGCCAAGGACACCTTTGTCTCAAACTTCGGCACTTTTTTCACCTTTTTTCTAACCCAAGTCTATTGGAGCCTTCTGGATTCGGTCTGCTTGATAGTATCGGATAATTCTAGCTTGGAACGGATAGTTTTGGAGCATTATGAAAGAAGACACGGCTCTGAAAGCGCAGATTTTGAAACTCCCATTTTCATGACTTCTTCAGAATCTTCTAATGTTTACCAATAGAGTTTCGGAGCTCTATCCGGCTCTCCGGGTACGCAGTGTTAGTTTCTAGACTTTTCCAGACTTTCCCAACAAAATTTTTGGTTTTACAGCGTCTTACAAGCTCCGTTTTCATTTGAAGACTTTCCTTAACTTCCCTTTTTTGAATTTTTAAGGTTCCAGATTTTCAAATCCTCGTAGTCCCTGTTGAATTTTAAGCTGTAAGATGTGTTATAAACCATTAGAAAGCTGGAAAATTTTCCTAACCAATGGTTATACAGTGCATTTTTAACAGTTGGCGGATTCTTGAGAAAATTGGTTTTGAAATTTATGTTTTCAATAGTCGACTCTTGAAATTGGGAGCTTCTAATAACCTCCAAAATGTAGATCTCACTGAGATCTATCGGTTGGTAAAAAACCGTTCCTAATTCTTGCCGGAGAACTGAGATGAAGTCTTTTTTCGACTTCCATCTTCCGTGTACACTGACGGAAGACAAAAGAATCGCTATAGCTCAACTCCCCATCAATACAATCAGCTGAATTTAGTATCAATCGATAGATCTCGTTGAGATCTACATTTTGTCTGTTGACACCTTTTCTGTAGCATGTTTCGTTCCAAAGATAAACCGTCTTTCGTAAATCTGAAACGAGACTTTTGAAATTTCGCTCCCAAATTACTCGGCTCAATTACTCGAAAACCCTCAAATTTCACAGTCCCCATCTCCAGACCCTCCCAGACACATTTTTCCAGAAAAAAAACTCCATTCACTAATAAATCTCCCTCAAACTTTTTGTTAAGTCCCCTGCACTTCTTCCATCAACTCAAAACTTTTTGACAACACGGAAAACCAACCGTGAATTATGACACTCTCCCTGATGAGACAAGTGCCAAGAGAGATGGAGAAGACAAAAAGTGACCAGAAAAAAGTGTGTAAACTGGGGACTTGTTGCGAGAAACAGAAGCAGGAGAAGAAGAAGAAGAAGACGTCCATAAATCTGCTAGGTGTCAAATGGGTAGAAGACAGCCCAAACACACAAAGTTTACTTTTCCTGCGAGACAGAGGAGCCCTACTTCTTTTTGGTTTTTGGTTAAAACAGTCTCCAATTTTTGACGTACCACTTTTCGCTAGCCTTTTCTTTTCCTATTCGAGAAGTTGGTAATGGAAACGTTGGGATCATCATGAACTTTCAAACCTTGGAGATCTTTTCGAGTCAAAACTTGTTGTTAAGACTGATTGCTCAGTTTGAAATTGCTCATCCTACAATTGCTCATCATAAACGATTGCTCAGTCATTCGGCCAAATTATGGTTCTTGAGATGTTTTTAGAGTGATTTTTCAGCGGGAGTTTGAAAATAGACTTAGCAATCGGGGAAAAAATGTCTAAAGTTTGTAAAAAGATTTCAGAAACTGCTAATAGCCTCTGGAAGGTTCTGAGACTTCGATTTTCGATTTTGTTGTCTTTGGCTATTGCGAAACCGAAAACAAGACTTCAAGAAACCAGAAGCCTCAATACTCATATCGTCTAGAACCTTCTAAAAATCATGTAGAGGTCTTCAAAAAATTTTAGAGTCTTCAGAATCCTTCAGAACCCTTCAGAAACCTGTGGCATCATTTAGACATGGTCAGGATCCTTCAGAATCTAATAGACTCCTTCAGAATCTCTTTTAAAGAAGCGAGAATTTTCCAGAATCATTTAGAGTTTGTCAGAATTTGTCACTATTGCCTGAACACCTCTAGAATCATCTAGAGATCCACTAAATTCTGCTGGAATCTTTCAAAAACTTCCAGACTTGTCTGAAACCTTCTCCAGAACTATTTTGAGTCGTTAGAAACTTTTACAAGTCCGCAGAATAGTCTAGAAACTTCTAGAACTATTTTAAGTCTTAAGGGAGATCCACAAGTCTTTAGAATGCTCTAGGATCAACGATAATCGTTCATAAAGTTGTAGAATAGTTTAGAAATTTCCAGAGCCTAACAAGTTTGAAACAAAAAAACCACATGCTTTCCAGGAAACCCAGATTCTAGCATCTATCAGAAAACAATACGCAGTCTAATCCTTAACCCTATAAACATGTCCTAATCCTATATCGCCCAAGACTCCGCCCCCTTTCTCGATTTCATCTCCCCCCATTGGCCCGTCGTCCTCTCGATGTCTTCTCTTGTTGTCTTCTTGTTTTACCCCCACAACCACCGTATTCCCTTCACCCCCCAGAGCAATATAGCGAGGGCCAACAAATCATCGGCGAGATTAAAGATACTGGGTACTGGCTCCTCCACTCATTAGTATCTGTTGCCATACCCACCCAGAAACAAAGAAGAATGAGAACTATATTAATTGTTTTACAGTTGATAGCGGGGGGTTTCTTTTTGCGAAAGAGAAGCCGACACGAGAAAGACTAATTGCGTTTTTGCGGAGGCGAAGAGGTCAGGCGGGAGGGTGGATTAGGATTAGGATTAGGGTGTAAACATTGATCGAGGATGTGATAGGGGGTTTGAGTACAGAGTGACGGGCGGCTCGTGGCAGATAGCTGGGAGGGGGATTGAAAGATTGCTCACACTTAAATTCAGATTCCTCTTTCTCAATCTGGGTCAAGTCAACAGACTCAGAATCTGAAATGAAAGTTGTAGGCTTCTTTGGGTTAAAACAGACAACTCTCTGAAGTCATCACTTGACTCCCCTAAAAATTTAGTTTCTGAACCTGTAGGGTTGAGTTTATGTAGATCCAGATTAGGAGAAGAAGATCCTCAGGAGTTCATAACGAAAACGATTCATGTTTATGGCCAGTCTATGACTATCCGACAAGGTGGGAGAAGAAAAGATGGGTAACTTTGAAAAGGGTGGGTTTTTTTCGTTTTGGAGCCATAAAAGTAGACCAAATATAATTTTGGGGTCTGAAGAAAAGCATCGAAAAAATAGTTGAAAATTTTCGAGGATGCCCTTTCCGATATGATGTCCTGATGACACTTGGGAAACTTTCCGAAACGCTTCAAAGATTGAGCTCGACAAGTTAGAAGAGTATGATTTGGATATTATCCGATTTTAGGACTTTCGTCTTCAGAGATGAACTTGGTGTTCGATTTGCAGCAGCATCTGTTAGCACCAGTTTGAAAAGCTGCATTAAAATGACGAGGACTGAAATCTTGAAGAGATTTTGAACATCTTCGACCCTTCTGACTTTCACCTTCAACCTTCAAGTGGACTTTCCTGACTAACATGTTAAGAGCAGCCCATCCTGAAATGACTGTAAGGTACAGTGCTGGCCATAATTCTATCTCTTTCAGTTACTTCCAATGCAAAATCGCCAACTTTGAGCAGTTTAAAAAGTATGTTCCAATTATTCGAGTTTTATAAAACTTGGTGAGTAGATCAAACAACTCTAGATCTTCATTTTTGTAGTTAACAACTTTTCACGAAATTCACAATCAAGTTAGTTATTTTGCGTATAAGATTATTGGTCCGAAAAAGTTGGAAGTCTGCATCAGGTTTTGAAGTCACGTGACTATAACTCACTTCACAGCAATTTTCAAAAAAAGTTGCCAACTGCAAAAAAGATCTAGAGTTGCTTGATACACCCACCAAGTTTTATAGAAATCGAGTAATTCGAACATACTTTTTCAACTGCTCAAAGTTGGTCATTTGGTACTGAAAATCGCCAAAATGGATAGAATTATGGCCAGCACTGTATCCGGTCATTTTTAGTTAATGTAATAACAATAGAATTTAAGGACTCAAAAAGTGATACTCATCGAACCGTTTCTTCTGGAACTTTTGTGGGTGCACAAATCAATTCTAAACATCGAAGATTTTTTCAGCCGTTAACTTAGTTTTTTTTTTTTTGAAAAAAAAATGTCCAGTCCATTGGGTGATCTTGAAGAATAGAGGTCCCACTATACATCCTATAAGTGACTTGATATTGATTTTTCAAAGAAGTTGTCAACTACAAAAAAGATGGCCTAGAGTTGCTTGGTAAATCTCCGAAAATCTAGAAAAATTTGATAGTTGGGGATCATTTTTTCAAAAGTTGGACTTTTCGAGATTTGGAATTTTGGAAATCTGAGGTTTCAAGGTTTAGAATTTCTTAACAATCTGGGTTTCTTGAATTTCAGACTTTTCCAAAATGTCAAAGTGTATGTCACCATTTCCAGCAGAAACTGGACCTCCAAACTTTCCAACACATTCTGAAACTTTTGAATATGAAAAATCGATTTTCAACTGGTTACATCAACTTTTTTATTTTTAATGAAAAAGCAGTAATGAGGAGGGAAAAAGTGACAGAACAAGAAGCAAAAAAAAAGTTGTGTCAAAAGTTGAGAAAAAAGCATGAAGGAATCATTCAAGTGGGAGGCGAGAGGGGGAAGGAATCTTTCGAAATGGTAGATCACAATTTTAGAGTGTTTTTTTTTTTTAAATTTCAGTTTGAGTTTCAAATTGTACCTTGTCGCGTGATTTCAGCAAGTCTACTCTGTTCGGAAATCGGATATTCAAGAGAGGAGCAAGTTTTTCACCACTGATAGATCAAAAAGTTTGACTGCTTGTTTTGAAATCCAATTTTGATCTACCAGTGTCAAAAACCGCGCGGAAGTAGTGGTAGATCAAAAGTAGATCAAAACAGACCATTTGATCTACCTGGGTCAAAAACGCGCGCGAAAAAAAAGCGAAAAAGAAAACCCTGAATCTTTCAAGAAAATGTTTAGCTGGGGTAAGTGATAAAGCTGGACACAGAAGAAAAGGGAAAACATGGGAAAAGTGAGAAACAGAAGGAAATAAAGCGAAATTTTGGGGGGAAAATGAGAGACAATGAAAATGGAGAGAGACAGAGAGAGAAACAGAGAAATGTGTGATATTGTGCATAATGATAAAGACGAGAAAAGTGGAGAAAAAAAAGCTAGAAAAGTCTAGAATTGATTGAAGAGTGGAAAACGGAACGGGCCGAAAGGAAGGTTCGCGCCGAACGGCATCATTGGAGGCGTCATTGGTTTGTCCTGAAAACGAAAAACTGATTGGAAAAACGGAGGGAGATTTGAAATTTTAAGATGTTGAAGTTTGGATTCGAGGAAAGTCTTCAGAAGCATTGAGATTCTTTCAAGATTGTTCGAAAATTATGGTTTGAAATTTGAGCATTCCAGACCTTCTGTTTTTGAAGATTCAGAACTTAAGAATTTTAGAATTCCAAGATTCAGAATCCTCAGAAATATGAAATTCTAAGATTCTGAAAACTCTCCTGAACCCCTCAAAATCCTCTAGAAATTTTATCAAAAATTTGAGATTTCAATTTATTCAAAAAATTTTCCAAATATGTAAGTAGCTCACCTTGTTCTCCTTCTTATGCTTCATCCGTCGGTTTTGGAACCAAATTTTCACCTGTAAACAAAAAATTTTATTTTTGAATTTTCAAGTTCGACTTGTCCACGAGGATACATGGCGTCACAGAAATATTACTTGATCGAAATCCGACTTTGTTGGTGTACTCCTCGTGGACAAGTTGGAATTTCCTATTTCAATTTCAAATTTCAAGATGTACACGAGGAGTACACCAAGAAAACTGCGAAAATCAAATTTCGATGAAGTGAAGCTGTGTACTCCTCGTGGACAAGTCCAACGTTCAAAATTCAAAATTCAAAAAAAAACGCATCCTCACCTGCCGCTCAGTCAACATCAACGAGTGTGCCACCTCGATCCGCCGCTTCCTCGTCAGATACTTGTGCGTGTGAAATTCCTTCTCGAGCTCTAGCACCTGGTTCCGTGTGTACGCCGTTCGCTGCCGCTTCTCGCCTCGGCCGCCGCCTGGAAACCGAAGTGGTCTGGCGGGAATTCAAAAATCCAAGTTATTTTCTAGAATCGCTCAGCTAACTATGAGCAATGCCTCCAACTCGATAAAAAGTGAAACTAGAATTGCTCAGTTTCAGATGAGCAATCCCCTCCTCTCTCAAAATCCCTCTTGATCTTCCCCCCCTAGAATCTCTCCTCCCGATTCACTCAACCATCTTCTTATTCTTCCACTCAATGTCAGAGTCGTAAATCAGGGAATTTTGAGAAGGAGAGAGAGAGAGAGAGAGAGAGA